>APFE031217414.1:46397-70037 GCA_000404065.3 Pinus taeda | reverse complement strand
TAGTGGGCTTCTATAGGGCACAATAATAACAATATGGGGACTACATGGGCACAACAATATAATAAGGGGGTTGCACTAATAACAATAATGGGTTACACTAGTAGTATAGGGACCTAACATGCCCCTCTCCTTCAAAAAGTGTTATCCACAATGCTTGAGTAGTTCTCGAGGATTTCATATAAAATTATCATCCTACCATATGGAATCTTTAGCGGGTAAGTTCTTCCACTTGATGAGATACTCTAAAATTGATCGATTTTGTAGCTGTCAATTTCTTGTTTCTGTGACTGCTTCACTTTCCAATATGATTTTTCCTTCCTCGTCAAGTTCTGGCAATATTATTTGAACTGGGATCTTCTTCAACTTTTGAATGAGTGGCCACACTTCTTTGCCATTCTTCCATTCTTCCCTTGATTCATTTATCCAATCTGTTTGGATAATAAAAATAGTCACAAAACAATGCTTCCACATCATCATCCTTTCTTGAGAGTGCATTTGCAACAACATTTTGCTTCCCTTTTTTTTAGATGATTTCAAAGTTGTGACGCAACATATTTGTGACCCATTTTTTCTATTCTTTTGAAGATAATCTTTGTTCTAAAAATTATTTAAGACTATCATGATCTATTTTTACCTTGAAGTGTCTTCCCATTATGTAAGGTCGCCATTTCTTAAGTGCATGTAGTATTGCCAACATTTCCTTCTCATAAATAGATTGCTTGAGGGACATTTTTTTGTATGTATGTAGCCGTAAAAATACCCAATTGCCTACATCAAAACCTTTTTCACTGCGACCTTGATCTACTTGTTATTTCATTCGATTCTGCACCAAAGTGGCATTATCCTTTAAAAGTTGGAGAACTTGTTGTTGATGCTTGATACGATATTTCACTACTTGAACCTTTTTCTTCTTGATATGTCCTTCTATCTTGAGAGTTTGAGGGATGGTAATTTCTGCCAATGCATTACAATATACAGTCGGATTCATTTCTTGATGCTCGATGTGATCTTTCACTTCTTGAACATATTTCTTCTTGATATGTCCTTCTATCTTGAGGGTTTAAGGAGTGGTAATTCTTGCCAATGATTTACAATATATGGTCAGATTCATTTCTTCTTTATACAGGGTTTGTTCCTGGTGTATATCTTCTTCTTTTGATGTTTTTTGTTCCTTTTCTTGCTCCTCTTCCCCAACTATGTAAATTAATTTCTTCTTATCACACTTATGACCTTTAGTCTATTTTCTATCACAATTGCAACAAAGCCCTTTTGCTCTTTTTTCATCCAATTGTTTTGGTGTCAACCTTGTAGGTGGTGAAAGGCTAGGAGCAACAATAGTTCCATATTTATAGTTATGAGTGGTAGGCTTCCTTGTTGCCATAATTTTTCTCTCAATTTTTCTTGCCAACATGTATGCCTTATCTAATAAATCAGGTTCCCAAAGGAAAACCTCATGTTGGATGTTATCATTTAAAGTCCCTATGAAGACTTCAATCCTACCCTTCTCTGGAGTGTCAATTACCCTTATATTCAATTTTTGGAAGTGCTCAATGTGCTCTACCATTAAACCTTTTTGTTTGAGATTTATCAATTGGCTAAAGAAGGTGTTGCTCTTTGTATTCTCATAATGTGCTATCATTTCCTCCATGAAAATTGACCAAGTGACAAGCTGTTTACAAGAAAAAATCCTTGTATACCATACAAACTGATTTGGTTCTAAATATAAATATGAAATACATACCTTTTGTGTGTTTTGCACATTGTGTAGGTCAAAATATTTATCCATTTGTAGTATCCATGTTAAGGGATCCTTTCCATCAAACTTCCTCATATCTATCTTTGGAATATGTTGGGTCTTCAATCCAACGTTAGATTCTATGAAATCATTTTTAAAATTAATTTCTTCTCGTCATGAGTTTCCTCTTCTACCTTTTCGCCATTAGGAGGCATTTCTTGTAGTAGCTTTGTCCCTCCTTCCTTCAAACCTTCAATGTCTTTCTTCAAATCTTCCATTCCTTTCTTCCAATATGCTTTCATACCATCAATATCAGCTTCCATGGCATAGATAACACTATTTATATTGGTTTCTATCACATTCTTCAAATCATTCATCCATTTTTGCTTAGTAGGTGTTTGTAGTTTCTTGATTCAAGTCATTCTTTTTCTTGATTTTAGCAGCTCGATCTTGAATATGTTTTACCTCTAAGATCTGAAATTGTGACATAAAGTAGCCCTCCATGTCCTATTTCCAATGCAACCAGTCTGACCGAAATTGGATTCTCCAAGAAAGAGTTATGCCCAATCTCCCAAGATGACCTACTTATATACTTTTTCAGTAGAGCGCACTTGTACAAAGTGCCACATATTACTTTTTTGACCTTAGGACCTAAACCTGATACAAAGAAAACTACAATCCATCTTTTTTTGTAACTTCTTATGAAATTTCAATCTGATGCTCAGGGAGAAAGTTATGATGACTTTCCCACCTATATAGAATGTAATTCAGGAGTCTGCAAAAAACCTAACTTTCTTAGGTTATATCTCCAAAAATATAGTGAGACAAGATTTGAAATTTAGACCTGAGCTTCATCAATATTTTGGCTCAAATGGGATTTAATTTCAGAGTCTGAACCTTCGTAGAAAAAAATTTATAGCGAAACTTCCACAATGACCTGTTTGAGATGAAATTCTAGAGCTTACAAAAACACTAACTTCCTCAGATCATAGCTCTGACAATATAGCGAGACAAGATCTAAAATTTGGACCCGATGTTCAAACCAATTGCTTATCAAATGGGTTTTTTTCTTAGCTTCTGAAACATCGTAGTGAAAACTTTACAGCAACAATGCCACAATGACCTATTTGGAGCAGTGAAACCCTAGAATCCAAAGCTCTAATACCAAATGTTATGAAACTAGGTCACAAAAAGATAGAAGAGATAGATAAATGCCTTCAAAATAAGCCTCTTCGAGGGGGAAACCTCCTTTACATTACATAAATGAACAAATTGGATGATACAAATGACAAGACCTCCTTTCTATATATAGGAGTCTAAGTGGTCATAATATAATCAAAGTTGATATAACAATAATAATGTAAGGGCACAAAAATAACAATAGTGGGCTTCTATGGGGCACAATAATAACAATATGGGGACTACATGGGCACAATAATATAATAAGTGGGTTGCACTAATAACAATAAGGGATTACACTAGCGGTATGGGGACCTAACATAGGGATTTTTGGTTTCTATATGCCTGCACAAAATATGGAATTTTAGTCGCTAGACTCTGGCACAAAGTGATCATGACAATGTCCAGAGAGCCTTGGACACTAGCACAGAGGCTTATGGGAGCGTTCAGGGCTTCAAAGGCAGATATGGAGATGTCGGTCCTCGACCACTCACACAAAGTGGTCTTAAGAGTGTCCATGCTATCCCAAATGCATCAACGATAACTACATGGGAGTGTCCTGGGGATTTTGGGAATATCGGGTAAGTTGGTCCTCAGATGCATGCACAAAATATCCTCGGAGAATTTGGGCTACGAGAGATGCTCGCTCCGCCCCTCCTCCCAGCGTCCAAGACTCAAAGATGATATTTATGTATTCCAAAGTTTTTGCTCATTGATAGCAGTATTCAACAGTGTTTGACACAGTGACAACATTATACAATAGTTGACTTTAGTCTATGACAACAAATTACAACCATCAGTATGAGGGCTTTGATTTCAAGGATGATTATGTCTGTTTCATGGGTATCATAGTTGTTTTGTTAAAGTTATGGATCATTGCACTCTCTTTTGTTGTGTCATTTGATGATGATCTAAGAAGAAGAAGATTTGCTAGGGTTTTTCCCATAATGATTTTTCCCTTGTCTCGGACCAATCTTGGTGTCTCTATGTGTGTGCATGATTTTCTTCTATTGTTCCTTTATGTTCCACTACATTGATGATGATGATGATGTTGTTCTTTCTATATAATTTCATATGATGATGAATAATGGTGTAGATATGAATAATGTAATGATGATATGCAGTGGACTTAATGTATTAGTTATGAAATTCAATTATCAAATCAAATAACAATGTATCCTTATGAAAAATTAACATGGTATCGGAGTTGGGCTAAAGAAAACCCATCAGGATCACCCTGATGTTGACACATTTGATGGAAGCTAGAAGAGGATGGTGGAGACCTAAAAGAATTCTATGGTTTGAAGAAAACCCCAGGAAATTTCATTATTAGGGTTTGATGGATTCTATGAGGTTAGGGTTAGAGACAAAACCCTAGTTTATGGAAACTATATAAGATATGGAACCTAGCAGGCCAATGCGAAGATGCTCAAGCACTTGTGGGAGATTTAATGAAGCTCTAGATGGGATTCTCCCCAGCAGACTTGATTGGATACTTGAAGGAATCATTAGTATATGGACAATAGACATTCATGGATCTTAAATATTGGTTCAAGAAGGAGAGGATGACCTCTCATTGAAGATAAGTATTTCTTGACTTATGATGCTTCTTACTTGTTACACTTATAGATCAGATGATTATGTTTATTTATCTTACTTCCTAGATATGTATTTGAGTATATGGATGTTTCTAACCTCCTTGATGAGATGTGATGAGTAGATCCTTCTTCAAGATCATTCTTAGATGCATATCTAGAAATATATAAAGAGGTGCTTGATGAAAATATGACAAAGTGCTTCAAGTGACCTATTTCTTATGAGAAAGTGCATAGGTATTTGAATACCACAAGCTATGCATGGTATGTTGTGTTTCACCTATTGGCTCGGTAAGCCATAAGGTATGAGGAGAATGTCTCTTTCTTTGTTGGCTCATACACACATATGAAAGTGACTTGGATCTATGTTTCCTATCATGAAATGATTCACCTTGTGGTGAACATTTTGATTTTCTTGAATCCTTGAGGCTAGATAATTTTGATATATTGATATGCTTTATGATTGGCTAACATCCATCTATTGGACATCTTGATCCTAGAAATAAGGCTAGCAAGTTGACTCTAGTAAATGATACTCTTAATACTTGCCATGATGGATTTCATGTAGAAGGATAGCTCATTGGCTCATATACATGAGTCTATTGATAATGCTTATGATAAGAATGATGAAATCATCTGGAAATAGAGATTGATACTCTCATTTTTTTTACAAAGCTTCATTGAATGAACTTACCTGATCCTATTGATGATGATAACCTTGATGTTAGAGGTATAACTATGAGATTGATATTCTAGATCTCTTACTACATATGGTCGTGTCTTGATGGCATATGGTACATCTGAATGTCATAACCTGAGGAAGTGACTTGATAGAAAGTGCTATTGTGTTCAAAATCTTTGAGAAATGATGTTGCATCTATATGTTTCTTTGAGTCTAACATTTGATGAAAGATTGATGTCATGATGTTGATATCCATGTGTTGATGCCTTGAAATTTCCTGGCTCAATACGTGCAAAAATTTCCTGTTCAGAGTCCAATTTAGACTCTTTACCATTGGGATGGGAATCCTGCCTCGTTTGAATGCATTTCCAGTTACCCATGTCCTAGAACTAGCCTATGTTAACCTAGTCTAGGCTACCTAAACAAATATGTACAGTATGCACAATAAAGATCTTAGTGAGAGATGATGTTTACAATAAACTAACTAAATATTAGAGAATCATTCATATGATATAACTTTAGAAAATATGACCTCTTAAACATGACTAAAACCAAGGCTAAGTCAAGCCGCTATGAGGTTTTGTCCTCCATAAGGAGTCTTGAGAAATAAATGCAAATATGAAAATGAACATAAAAGGAAGCCTGTCTTGACTAACCACAAGATAGCCTCATCCCTAGTCAAGAGCCAAAATTGTTTGTAGTTCTATGGATGTCCCAAAAATATATATATCTTATACCATTCCAAAAAGGGTCCCTCATAAGACTCGAAGAAAGTAGAGAGCAAAAATGATAAGATTACTTGAATGTCCATTTCCAAAATGAATCCAAAGAAAACAAATATTATTTACTTCAAATTAGGACTCCACTAATGGACAATGAAAATAGCCAGGAAGTCACTTAAAGATTAGTGAACATCTGATACAATGTTATCCCTTTACATGGCATTGTTTAGCTACCAGCGAGCCTGGACAGTGCCCAGATGAAGTTATCATGGTAGCATACAAGTATGGCCCCACTACCAATGAGCATCCATAGCCCGACTTGTTTACGTTTACTTCCCACTCAACTTTCTTTTGACCACCATTTTGATAATAATTTAGAGAATTTCTTTTATTTTTTTTTTTGTTTCATAATTGGGTGAACAAAGCGAGGTCTTACATGAAGATATGTATTGAGAGATAGATGGAAAGATAATAAACATTGACCTCACTAGACATATTAGCATATACCCAAGCAAAGTATTTTATATATGTCGATGGGAAATGGGAGGGATTCAAAATTTATACTGATGACTAAAACAGGCTCAAACTATTTGAATCGGGACTCTATGTTCCCCATGTTAAATGATTAAGATATGAGGAATATGAAATTTATATTTATTTATAATAGAGTGTGAGTATTTCCCTTGTGCAGACCAACTGGTGTTTCCTTTGAAATAATGTTCCTCCATATAACAAGTTGAAATACAAAACATAAAAGGAAATGCACTCGGGAAAAAAAAAAAAAAAAAAAAAAAAAAAAAAAAAAAAAAGGAAAGCAAATTAAGAAAAATTAAAATCAAATGGTTAACCTTAAAAGGACAAAAAGACAAGATAAAGAAACACAAAAATATCAAAATCATGTTTAAATACTTTGATATGGTAATACATGTGTCTTGTCAGGTAATGATGAATAAATATTTCCCAAATGTTGAGTATGGCATAATCATGTTTACAAACTTTTATAATATTATCACCAAGAAATTCACCTTTATTCTAAATAAGCTTGTTAAAAAGAAAAGAAACTAAAGATTAAGCTTAACTTGAAATAAAAATAATGATGATAATGATGATTAATGTTGTAATTCACCATGATTACATTATTCAAAAACCTAGAATTAAAACTAATTCTATTCCTACTATATACACTATACAAATTTGCATCGAAAAAATGGTCAAGTATATGTATATTTCCAATATAACCATCTCATCAGCTCTTTCCCTGCAATCAAATATATGACATGCATTAGTAAAGGCAATAGAATAAAACTATAAGAAACAAAAACACAACTATGCACATCTAATCTTAAGAAGTTAAAAGAAAACAACTTATGTATATCAACTTTGCTTGAAAGGATTTGTCTAAGAAAATTTCAAATTGATCATAGAAATAAGGGTGAATAGTTTATACCTCTTGAAGATTACTCGACGGGCTTAGTTTAGATGGTATACCTTTAGATTTTGAAACTTGTTGAAAGATGCGAGTCATATATACATTATTAAAATAACAAGGAGAACTGGAAGACATAACACTAGGAATAAAAGAGATTTCATCGTCACAAGCTTCCATAGGATTATGAATATGAAGATCATCGGAAGCTTGAAGATCAAGTACATTAAAATATACAAGGTTGTGTTTATCCAAAAGAGAAACTGAAATACTAGAAACTAAATCTATCGATAGATTTAAATCAGGATCTCTTTGTGACGAAGGCATTTCATCATCGAAATATTTGTCATAAATGGCCTCCCTTTTCTGAAATTGATGTAATTGATCTGATTCAAAAGACTCAACAAGAGGAGAGAAAGGTGCTTGAAAAGCATCAAGGATGGATAAATAATCCTTCTTACAACAAATGTGGCCCTCAAAGAAAAATGAATTTCTTGAAGGCAAGTTTTCATCAAAAAGATTTATGATATCATTGTGATCTGTACTCTAATCGGTGAAAAGTTCTAGGTATAAGAAATAATGAACTCTAGAGTATATCATATTACACATAACCATATGATTTTCCTCATCATGGATATGTTGATCAGTGTGGATTGAAGATAGATCTTTTGTTAGAAATGAGTTTTCCTCCAATGGGAAATTATCACATTGTTCATTATTCAGTTCTTGAGGTGTAATAGTTCCTGTTGAAATTGAATGAGATTGATTAGAATGCCCAACAAGATTAAGAAAGAGATCATGAACATCTTGTTCTTCTGTGTGTGGTCTTTTAAAATAACTAGAAGAAGAAACAAGGAAGTGGAAACATTGCAATAAATCATCTTGAGAAGCGAGATATTTGATGGGAAATCTCAAACAAAGATATTTATATCTATCATAAAATTCATCAATTGATTCATTCTCCTGCATTGTAAGATTTCCTATGTCAAAACACAACTTGTCATATTCATAAAACTGATGTACTGAAAGGAAAGATTCAATGAAATTTTCCGAAGATTGTATAGAGTGGTTAAGAAGAGTAGTATAGAATCCTTTTATCTGACCTTTAAATGTGAGAGCTAATAACTTCCATATCTCATTATCATTATTGATGTTAAAAGAATTACATTTGACAAAAAATTGTGAAACATTATCTATAGCATAAATGCTACTCTCACCATCATATGCTGATCTGATCATGGACATGATAGGTTTCTTGAGAATGCTTCTCGTAGGTTCAGGTGTGCTAAATGCATGACCTAAAGGATGATTCATGATTAACAAGATAAAATTTCACACAGACAAAAATTTGTGGCCCTTCTTCTACGGCCAAAAGTGTTGATGCCTGGAAATTTCTCGGCTCAATACGTGAGAAAATTACCCATTAAGAGTCCAAATTAGCTTCTTTTCCATTGTTATGGGAATCCTGACTGGTTTGAATGGGTTTGCAGTTACCCATGTCCTATAACTAGCCTATGTAAATCTAGTCTAGGCTACCTAAACAAGTATGTATAGTATGCATGATAATTATCTTTGATTTGTTTAAGAGGGCTGATGTTGGTAAGAAACAAACTAAATATTAGAGAATCATGCGCATGATATAAATTTAGAAAATATGACCTCTTAAACGTCGCTAAAACCAGCGCTATGTCAATCTGATATGAGGTATTCTCCTTCACAAGGAGTCTTGAAAAATAAATGCAAATATGAAAACGAATGTAAAAGGAAACCTATCTTGACTAAGTACAAGATAGCCTCACGGTTAGTTAAGAGCTAAAATTGTTTTAATCTGAAAGAGAAATAACTGTGTTTGATCTTAGGATGAAGGTTCACCTGCAAATCCCAAAGCAATTTGTAGTTCATTGAATGTATTTAGCACAAATATAAATAAAAAATCCCTTATATAAAACTACAAAGATAAATTTACTTGCATACCTAAAATCAATTGTAAAATGAGTTAATTATAATTTTTTTTTATGAGAAGAGAGAATAATCTTTTCCGCTCCATATAAACCAACATTAAGAGCCGTTTATGAAGATAAATAAATAATTATTTGTCTTATAATCAAGTCCCATTTAACTCATTTCCTGTGAAGATAAATAATAAAAGTTATCATTTATGTTCATCCTTTTTCTTGCATAAACAAAAACCACCTTTTTAAATGCCAAATAATATATATCAATATAGTATTATATAAAGAGAATATGATTTAATATACATATGAGAAAAATTATAATTATAATTATATATATATATATAAAATTGATTATCACATAACATATTAAACAATACCAAACGACATGGCATTTATATGCAATGCATATTAAAATGTTACAAATGATATTCGGATTTCCCCAAAACGCATATGATGCAAAACAAAAGTATCAAAAGCACGTTAAAACATGACTCTCTAGCAAGTTAATTTCCAATAAGTCGACTTAATTCTTCGTTCTATGTGTTTCATTATTGCTAGTCACGTTGCCCTCTAGCTAACGCTTTAACGTTGCTCCGAAACGCTGCATTCTATTCTTACTGCAGTCTTTTTCCTAGCACAACTTTCTAACTCTCACATCAACCTTGCTACAACAAACGATGCTCTATGGTTACCTTCTCTTTCGAGTTGCGTACCTAAGCGGTCCACCTGCAGCTGCGTACCGCTCTTTAAATCACTCCCCGGCCATTTTTCGTTGTTGTACCTTTTAAAACCTTCAAAGCTCCACCCTCTCTAGCATGACCAACGTGTTCCTTTCTCTGGCCAGTTAACCGAATTTGTTCATTTGCGCCTATTGGAAAAGTTTATTGATTGTTTCATCAATATTAAATAAAACATCAAATTTGAATTACTGAAGTAGCATCCACGTAGAGTTTAAGATAAAAAGAGGAAGTGTTCACAATCATCACATATTTAGTTTTGAGATATTAAGATTTTGATTATGTCACGGTTATGTTAGAAAATAGCTTATCTCGATCCTTTCTTGAAAGTTCCATAGCCCTTGACATATACGCATAAATAAAATTTTGATTTTGTTGTCTTATACACTTAATCTCATATTAACGAAAAGGTTGTAGATTAACATATCAGAATTGCATGGTTGTGGGTAGAGATGTGAAAATGTTTTTTTATTAATGTGAAAATGGGCAATTTACATCCTCTATACATAATAAAAGAATGACCAAATACATATACAAGTTTTGTGGTGACCCGAGACTCGAACAATTTATTTTATATATATATATATATAAATTTAATAATATGTGTAGTAGTAGAATTTTGTGGCTAGTCAACATAAAATAAATTGAAAAAATAAATAAAAGGTATTAGCAGAATATTATATAGTGCTTTTGCAACAAGGATTTGAAGAGAAAAAAATAAAAAAGGAATTACATCAATGAAAAGATGGTTTCAAATCTAGAAGGGCATATAGTATGTAGACACCTGTATATTTTAGTAGTCAAATTGCTTCAAGAAGGAGGGTTAATTGTCCCACAAACAAGGGGTTTGCATACACCAATTTAGTATTTATCTTGTTGTAACATGGAAAATATAAACATATAAAAAATTACTATAAGAAGAGATTTGAGGATAAACACAACCAAAAACATCACTCTAAAATAGACAAAGCTAATGACTAGCTTTTTTTTAAGCAAAAAAATAACATTTGTAATTATTTTAATAAACAAAACAAACACTTGTCATATTCTTTGATAGCATTTAAATAAATTCAAAATAATGAGTTTTAGAGTGAAGGTCTATGGATCATGCCATCACTATGTGGTTATATTAAAAAAGAACCTTTCAATGTACCACATAAAATAATCACGACCTAAATTTACATACTCGGGGATATTCCTTAGCCATCCATAAGGAAAAAAACCTACTTAAATAGTATAATTTTTCTACAAATAAGAGAGACAAACACACATTACCATTCCTAAACATAAAATAGATCAAATTTTCCAACTAGGATTCTTCATCTAGAACGTAGGAAAACTGTGAAAACTTGGACTTCTTCATGGAAAGCAGGATGAAAATAGTTAGAAAAATAGCTACTACTTAAAGAATCTCATTTCAGGAGTTACATCTGCAGGTTCCTCTTCTTCTATAGCTCCAACTTTAGGCTCACTGATATCTCCAGCATCTACATCTCTTGCCATTTGCATTGCTTTTAATATAGCTTGCATCTGTTGCATAGCTTCTAATACTTCAACATTTGCAACTGGTCTTCCTCTTCTTCGACCACCACTTTTTCCTCCAACTATGAAATCCATGTTGAATTTTTTTTTCTGATCCTTAAGATCCTATTCAATATCAATAGGCTGCTCTGATACCAAAAGTGGTGGTCTAGTTGCAGGTGTAAATGATAATTGTTCAAATCCAGAAACGATCTCTTCAAGTACAGGTGGAAGTTCTTTTTGAATTTTCCGTGTAGTTTGAGTCATCTTCCTCCAAACATAACTATTCTAACAAAAACAACAAAATTGTTATTATTACTCGAAATATGGCAGAACCTCACTTACCACGGAACTGAAAGGAAATAACATCGCTATTCATAAACTTCTCACATCCGTAGTTTATAATTTCTCGGGTTTGAAATCTGAATTAGCCCATGTGTACCTTTACCACCCGATCACTGTCGGATCACATCTCTCACAACGAACGGCTATGATTGACCGAAATTCAACTAGAATAAACCACAATTCATACGATATCATGTCTGATTTCGAAATTAAACCCTGTGCGTGTTAATGACGCAAATACCATCGGATCGACCTCCTTCAATCAGATGATCTTGATCAACTGAGCTATTAACTCAGTTGAATGATTTTTTGTGCCAGTTTTCTGGGTTAACATTTCCACTTATAAGCACACAACCACCGTTAGATCTATTCTTTCCAATCGGATGGCTTAGATATTTTCCTAGGCTCTCATGACTTCTGTCGGGGTTTTGCTCCTTCTTCCAAGGTTTTAGCGCATCCGCTAGGTTTAGGTTGTGGTTAAGTTGTATTTCTTAAAATAGACCCACGCTATTTCGATACACAGAAATGAAGATTTTAAACACAATAACACACGATTATTACATAATCTAATTCCAAGAGCCAAACTGGAAAACAACACACTCAAAGATATTTCGAAGGAATTCAAACCTCCAGGATTGACCATTCATATGCAGAATACACAGAGACGCAGAGATATATATATATTTTTTACAGTCTAGTTCTCTATAGCCAAATGTAGCTAAATCCTATTACAATAGTTCAAAACTTACAGAAATACCTTACATTCAACAATCTGATCCTCAATCAATGGATTGAATCTATCTAATCCTAGATAAATACCTAAACTGCATGATATTCTCCCTGAGAATCTCAACTAAGTCTGAACTACTTGGATTAATTACAAAATCATTAAAATACCTATATTCTACCTCAAATCCTATCTAGAAAGCTTTGCAAAATGACAACTAAAGGAGCCCACTCCTAAAAGAAGCCTTTTGTCTTCAAGCCTCATGCTCCTGCATCATTTCGTAAGGGTTTGTTGTAGCGGCTACAACCATCCTCCAAATTTTTTCCCTCCCTTCATTTTGAAGCCTCCCTCCTTAGAACTTAGCATCTTTCTTGAGCTAGTCAAGTACTTGTGCTTTCATTTGAATTTATCTTCCATCTTGTGTTCGCTTGCTTGTTTTTCTATCTAACCACAAAATAACACCCCGTGACTTGGTTGAGCCGGTTCTTGCACTGTCTTGGCAAACTCCGCAATCCTAGAGGGTAGTTAGGCTTTCTCTTTGGAATTGCGCTGAGCATCCCAAAGTGAGAATTTCTCTCAAGAATTACATAGATCAACCCAGTAGTGAGCTTCAGCTTAGGAATTACATAGAACCAACTGAAAACTTGTCTTTAGCTGGGAAATTATGTAGAGCATGAGAGGCATCCAAAGCGACTAAACCCAAGAATTGCGTAAAACCATTCCTTGAGCTACTATCCAATGCATGTGTCGGTAACTTTCCCGGTTAACTCCAGAATTGCACAATTTCTTCATGCATGCATGGCGAACTTTCTAGAAAAATCCGAAAGAAAAAAGAAAAAAGATCCCTAAAAAAAGGGATCTGCTTTTAGAAGTTAGCTACACTTGAGTAATTTTAAAAAACTGTCGTGATTTGTCACTTTTTCCTATATTTTTTAGCATGCATGTCATAAAACCTAAATCAATCAAATCTATTTAATGGACACTGCTAGAGCTCATTTTCACATTCGATCTTCGAGCTCTAGCATTCCCCAGGCATCTAGGAACCTTTGGCATGATCAACACAACATTTCTCGATATGTTTTTCTTTTCAAGTCTTTCTACTTATTTTTCTGTCGCTTTTGTTTCCTTGGCTTGTGTGAGCATTATTTTTCATGTTTTATTAAATGACCTGTGGTGTTTTAGTTTGTTTTAAATTGTTGAAGTGTTGTTTGAATATTTTCATTGCCTTTGTTAAGTGTTGCATGCATAACCCTGTTTTTGCACTAAGAGTCATCGTTGTGGTGACTCTCTCCACCAGCTTTGTTTTTCGTCTGTTTAACTGACTTCTACACTTGATTTAATTGCATGCATGAACATTCACTCAGATCGACATCATCCTTTGCTCATGTATTCAAACCTACTCATTTTCAGGTTGCCCTTAGGAAGATTTGGGCTGCCGTGGCCCAAATCTAGCTTCTCCTAGCATGCACTATGCATTTCTAGAACTCAAGGCTCTGCCTTCACTCTAGGAATTGCCTAGAGGCTTCCTATGACTTCCTGTGGCTATGCTCTTTAGAGTTCCAAGAGACAGTCCCTAGTCTTACCCACTGAGATTGTGCAATGCACAGTCCTAGGCATCATCAAGCCGGACTGAACTGTGAATTGTGTAGTTCCAGTCCACATCAAGCCATACTAGACTGCGCTATGTGTAGTTCCAGTCATAAGTACCTCTCATTGGCAGCTCATACTACATAATGCGTAGATCGAACTAATAGTCTCACACCTCTAAGAGTCACAACTATGAAATATTGGGCAGTAGTTTCCTAGTTTGTTGCATGATCTATCCTTGAAGTGCTTGTGTTTTTATGCTGACATTTTCCTGCAATGAGTATCCGCTCTTTCACCAGGTGCATCATTTATTGAGAAACTTCTTAGTAGTATAGGCATCATGGTTTCTAAGCAAGATGGACCAAAGGATATTGTAGAGAGTAGCACTAGGTATGTGGTTGAATAGGTTCCAATGAACTTGCCTATCTATGCAGACACACATTTGTTTGTAGAGAAGTACATGAAGATTAAATGGCATGAAATAAAGCACATATTCGTAAGTATCTTCAAGGAATATCTAGAAGATCAAAAAGTTTATGTCAACATCCACAAGTTAGCCTTATACAAGGTTTCATACAGGTAGCCCGCCTTCCCGTGTGTGAATATCATTCACTGGATTTTCTCACATACTGATCTTGAGATGATGACATTAAGTAGTACCAATGGAACACAGTTTGCTGCGTTCAGGACAGAAAACTACCATAAGATGTATCACTTTCAATAATCGGTGAACTATATGGATGTACTTTTGTACACACCCAACAACAATGTGAACACTAGAGACATCAGGAAACATTAGGTAGAAGAGGGATCAAAGTTCAGAGTGAAACCCAACCAGGTCTACAAGATGAAGTCACTTAGGAAGGCTTACCAACTCTTGGTCATCTTTGCATGCCACTTGTATGGCAAGAGAGCACAAAGACTTTCCCACAGAGTTGGGTGGTTATGTTGGAGTAGTTGGAAAATGAAGGAATGTCATTTAACTGGTCTAACATGTTGGCTCTTTAGTTTAAATTGCATGTGTCTAACGACCGAAGTCCACCTAAGGATGAACAAGTAAGATTATTTATGTCTACGTACCTTCTTGATGCAATATGTCCCTAGCAACAATTCCCTAGCATGGGTTGGACATGGACACAATCAGAGGATGTTATCAACATCTATTACAAGTTTCTCTTTGAGTGTAGCTACCGATGAGTTATGGCTATGCTTTCTGACCACTTCATCACCACGTTGCACATGATGATATTCGAGCATGATCCACCTTACATGTCCCAATAAGCGATGTAGGAATTTCTTAACATTGCATATTGGTATACCTTACCCAGTGGCACCTTCATGAGGATGTGTAGTGCGAAGAATCCTTTGCATGAGCTACTGAGGTTTTAAACACACAAGCTAGTCATGTAAGAGGCTATAGACCACATCTCCATAGGGTTATCAACAGTACTATACAGGAGGAAGAAGGCTCCATGGCCTACTCTTCCTTTGCAGATTGTGTTGTATGATATTTGTACCTTGAAGGATGTGGATACCGAGGCTAAGGAGCAGAAGAGCTTTAGGTTTGGAACCAAGATTTTTAATCTATATGATCCCCACTCCATATGTAAGAACCACTATGCAGAGGTGTATTAACCATGGATCCACAGGGCATGTCATTGGCCAGAGGAAGATCCTTCGAGGTATTGCTACAAGTAATCTAGGCTCAATGAACCATTCAACATAGCTATGGAATGGAAAGCAGCACTCTAGGCAGCAACACTACAAGCAAAATCAACAACAACAGTAGTGAGAGGTAAACTAGCCCAAGACAAAGGAAACAGGAAAATTGCTTAGAGCACAAAGGCTCAACAAAGCTACAAGTTCAGAGCAGATAGTCTTGTTCACAAAGTAGCTTTGGAGATAGAGGCATAGAGGTGACAACATGAAAGGAGAGGAGAACAGAGGAATATTGCTAAGAAAAGATTGGAATATGCAGAGAGGAAGTTGGAGGAAACAAAAAATAAGTTGAAAGCAGACAAGAGCTCATGAGGAGAGAAAGGGAAGAAAAGAAACGAAGGAACAAGAGGAAAGACAAGGCACACTCATAGAGAAAAATACACCTATACAAGTTGAGACAACAAAGAAACTAGCAGATGAAGGAGAGGGTGAGTAGATGTAGGTTCAGGAATTTTCTCAGCAGGTTGAGTAGATGGTTGAGGAAACAAACATGGAGCTTTTTTGCAGGAACAGTTTATTCACCAGAGACTTTGATTGGTACAAAGTCCCTAACTTGTCCCACAAAGCCTTTGTCGTATTGTGCTCTTTGCCTTCCAATCCAACTTCTTCCATTCTTCATCAGGCATTCCCGTTGGTTTAGTACCCGGATCTACTGTGATCCACTAATCTTTATCCACCAACAGATCCTCCATCTTGAGTTTCCACAACTCAAAAATCTGACCATTAAATTTCTCGATCTCTCTCTTTCCACTGCTCGCCATCTTCTTTCACCAACAAAATTGATCTCGCATATCTCCCACTGAACATGGTCTACCAGAGGCCTGAGCAAAACCCCTCAGCAACAAAGGCATCCCCTTGAAGCCAAAACTGCGTTGATACCAAATGTAGGTTTTAAACCCATAGAGAAATTACCCGCATGTGAATTCTAAAAAACATAGAAAATAAATAATGTGAGAGCATAACACATAAAACACATATACACAGGGATTTTTCCTTGGATCCCAAAACTGGGACTACCAGCTTTATTTTTCATTATGTTCCTTTCAATGTTACAATACATATTTATACATGCCAAAGCATCCAATACCATGGACCGAAAACCATCGTGTCCAAAACCATGTGTAAAAAACATGCACAAAACCGTAGGTAGGTCCGACCAACCTAATATATGGTCCAAAAACAAAATTTTCCAGGGCTCTGCCCCGCACCCCATAGAGTGGGGTTACCTGTGCCCCTCAAACCCCCTATGACTCCCCGTGCTACACAATCTACGCAACGAAGGGTGGCCTCTTTCCCCCTTCTAAGCCCCTGGTTAACTACGTGGGCTAGTCGTGGAAAGAATATAACACAACCCAACAATTCAATTACAACACTAATTCAAGGAATTAATATTATAAAATGGATATGGGTGTCATGGTTATTCTCAATTTTTTTCGTTCGAATGGATCATATTTTCCATTTATACATCATATTCCTTTAAATATATGTATACCAAACAAACAAGGGTATCATAGACTAGCCAAGTGTTGTTCATCATCACAATTTCCCTTTTAAACCTTTACCACATTGTTCTTTTTAGAGGCAAATGTACTTTTCATGTACGATCTTATTGAACCAAACACGAAAGAAAAGACATGAGACAAAAAGAAAAAGAAAAAAAAAAAGCAATAGAAAAACAATGAAAATGCAAAGACTAGAATGAAAAGCTACATGCAAGATGATGTGATGTAGAAGGAAGCTTAGATGCACCTAAGATAACTAGCTAGAAGTTCAAGGCTAAGAGAAGTGAGATTTCCAGTGTAACCATTCAAGTTTCCCTTGACCAGTAAACTGAAAGATATGAACAATTAGAAACCATATAAAAGAATCTGAAAAAGTAAAGATGATTACTTGAATTATCTATACATAAGAATGAAAGTCAACACTGTAAGCATAAGGGTATTGCTTAGAAGATCTCTCTATCTAACTTGTAGGTTTTCCATAATAGCAAGGATGGCGAACATGAATACCATGCAAACACCTTTGAAACATACAACATAGGTGTTAAATTCATGATAGTGTTGGAACTTACTATTGATAACCAAACTTGTCAGATATGATTCCGCCAACCAATCGATGATTGGATCATAAAAATAGTCATACTGAAACTTTTGCAAAGATAAATATTTAACTATCGGATTTGTCTCATGAGGAATATGAAGCAAACAAAACAATGATTGATCTTGATCAAACACTTCAAGAATGTGGGGACTTGACCTAACCATCAATGGAAGATGATTCACCTCAACTCCTTGACAAGTCCATGAACTCTCAGGTGGTGGATTGTTGAAGTTGTGTGTTTGATAAAGATTAATAATTAGATACATATCACTATCATCAAGTGTAGCACTAGAATGAGTTTTGGTGGCACTAATTTGACGAGATTTAATATTTATCATATGAGACTCTTGGTGGATAGAAAATTTTGATACATAAATCATAACACTCCCTTGAACATTTTAAATTGTAACACCTTTCTCATAACCTATGAAACATTCACAGTTGAACATACCATGAACAATGGATTCAATTTATTCATCATTTGATCGTGAAGTCACACCATCCTGTATGAGGTTGCAATCAAGGTTAGAATAATAATGATATAAAGGATTTAGAGAATTTTTTTGTATAATAGACTCATCAAACACATCCATGTACAATGCATAATGTGCTATAGTTGAGAAAAGATAAGGAAACCCAAGAGGGGAGAGCTCGATTGTAGCTGAATTTAAATCAATGTTTAAAATTTTGATACTCATATCAGCTTACAACAATGGTTGATTGGAATGCATGTTATCATATGTAATATTATTTTAACATCCACCACCCCACATGACAATGCCTTCTCTCCTATGCCAAGCTAGAGAAGCCAAGGTGAAAAGTACAAAGCTCCCTCTCTTGAGATATGAGGGTGTATCTTAATGAAATTAGGTGAATCTACACCTCCCACGTGACTCTTGACCTCCCTCATGACTCTCGAGATTCTACTACAACTTTTTCAAGTTCCTATGTGACCTTTGAGTTTCCACATGAATTTAGACCTTTCTAGTGACTTTTTACATTCCATATGGGACCATTGGGCTTCCAAATTTTAAAATTTTTCTCATTTTTGGAAATTACATCATTAAATTCCACGTGCGATGTGAAAAAACAAATTGACTCGTCTGACTTTGTAATGAAACTATGTGAATCCATGACTTGGCGATGGTAACATAAGAAATCATTTCATCAATTAAAACATCTTCTCCTTGCTACTATGACTTTAAATTCTTAATGATGGATATTTGTTTGTTATTTATATTCACCCTCCAAAGGGTATGAATGAGTGTCAAAACCTTCCATGTCAACATGATTTTCCACCTCTTTTTTCCTAGTCTAAGACTCCTTCGTGCCCTTCATGTTGATTCTTCCTTTTAGTCATTCTTCACAAGTGCTCTCTTGTAACTCCTACTTGGAATATTCCTTTAGATTAATAATCCTTTAGATTCACCTTACCATGTTAATATGGTACACCTGCAAGTGAATTTCTCTCATGAAAAGGCAAGGGTAGTCTGAAAATATCTTAATCTAACTTGCTTCTTATGTAATTTATTGATTGAGCTAGGACATAGTGGAGGATTGAGGTGAAGGCTCAGTGATTTCATAGTGCACAGAAATAGGAGGTAGTTATGAGGGTCTAATCACTATGACTATGCAATACATAGTGATTAAGGGGTAGGAAGGAAATATTGCATAGTTGATGGAGTGAGAAATGTAGCAAGGCAGATTTTCTCACTATGATTATGTAATGTCTGGTTCTAGAAGAACCAAGACAATTAATTTAAGAGTTGATAAATTGAAGGAATAAGAAATGGAATGAATGCTAATTGAGAATCCGTAGTGAAAAGTGGATGCTTGACTAGGTAGAGATTGCATAGTGAGCAAGTGCAAGAGGTAGCGACTTGACACTGATATTGGACAATCTCCAGTTCTTGGAGGTAGTGACTGCATAGTGCATAGATCCTAGAGGAAAGGATAGATGAATAGGGATTATGAATATGTAATGTGAATTTAACAAAGCAAAGAGGATGAGTGGTTGGTCGGGAAACTTACAAAGAAGGAAAACTCAATAATTGACTATGTGTGGGATCAATAAAACAAAATGATGAGACAGAAACATGAACAAGGCTTAAACATGATCACACACTCATTAAAAATCAAGCACATGAAAAAGAAACACTCAACACCCAAAACCGACATGCATCCATTGAGAGGAAAACAAAAAAACACTTACCTCCAAGTGTGACACTTGAAACGTAGCGTTACGACACTTGGAACACAAGTTACAACATAAGTGCCAACTGCTACCACAAAGTTCTCTAAACTATGTGAGAGTGTCTAATGCATATTCTTATTATATATAAGATCAACTTATGGAGAAGAGAGTTCTAGAGATTCCTATAGTTGTGCACCAGTGTATGACACATGCAAAAACAATTAAAAATAAAACTTGTGACAACAAGAATAATTTAAAACAACACCTAAAAGAAATAAAGAAAGTGAAAGTGACACATGTGAAAGCTAAAAGAAGGAAAAGTGAGACTTGATAAAGTGAAAGAAATAAAAAATGATAGTCATGAAAGTAATAGCAACACTTATGAAAGAAAAAGCATCCAAAAGCAATAGTTTAGAAAAATCACTAGGATGATGGTACATTTGCAAGAGTGAGGGAAACTGCCAACCGAAATTGTTCACTGATTGTCCGCATGGACTGCACAGTCACTATCTTTTTGAATTGCATAGCCACTATTAGCAAGGGTTGCATAGTCACTATCATTGAGAAATGCATTGTTTCTATCTATAGGCACTATGTAGCCACTATATCTAAGGACTGTGTAGGCACCGCTACTAGAGACTATGGAAGCACTACTCTCAAGCACTACACAACACCTGTCTTAAAGTGTAAATATTGATTACTAACATTTCTAGAAGAGGGTGTGCTTGAGAATGAATCAAAAGTCTAAGAATGTGTAAGAAAGTTCCTTTTACACTTAGATTCTCAGAAGAACTGTTGAGCACTTAGAAAAAAATCAACTGACCATGAAGTGACAGTAGATAAATTGGAACAACAGATCATAAGATCATAAGGAGGATTGCACAGTCACTAGATTTTTGAATTGCATAGCTACTATTAGCAAGGGTTGCATAGTCACTATCATTGGGAATTGTGTTCTTGCTATCTCTAGGAACTATGTAGCCACTATATCTAGGGACTGTGCAGGCACCACTTCTAGAGACTATGGAAGCACTACTCTCAAGCACTGCACAACGCCTGTCTTAAAGGGTAAACATTGACTACTAAGATTTCCAGAAGAGGGTGTACTTGAGAATGAATCAAAAGTCTAAGAAGGTGTAAGAAAGTTCCTTTGAAACTTAGATTCTGAGAAGAATTGTTGAACACTTAGAAAAGGATCAACTGACCATGAAGTGATAGTAGAAAACTTGGAATAATAGATCATAAGATCATGATAACATAGGGACAACGAGTTATTAACTCAAATATCTTTCTCATGAGGTAAACCTCCACATCTTAATGGAATGAATAATGATTTCCAGCTCCAAATCATGAGTGGGATAATTCTATTCATTCTTTTTGATATTTCTAGATTCATAACATATTACATGTTCATTCTACGTTATAAATCCTTCATGTCCTTCTTTACATGCATCTATGCATATGAGAAATTCCTTACCTCAGTAAGTTATCTTCAATATAGGTTCATTTGTTAACAACCTCGTCAACTATTGAAATACCTCTTCACATTGATGAGACTAGTCAAATGTTGAACTTTTCCTTTACAAGGAAGTAATAGGATGGGATATCCTCAAGGAAACTCAAAGAAATATTATATAATAACCTGCAAAACCCATGTAAAACATTACCTTTGTCATATTATTAGGTGTTCGCCACTCATCAGTTGTTTTTTTCTTTACTGGTTTTATTGCTATCCCTTATTTTAGATAATAAGATGCAAATAAAGAATATTTCGCTGGTAAAATGAGCAATTACTTAGCTTAGCATATAGATAGTTCTATATAAGTACTTGTACCACTATCCATAGATGATGTTCATGCTCTTCCTCAGATTTAGAATATATGACGACATCATCCAAAAAAATAACAAACTTATCCAAATAATTTTTGGAGATACCATTCACAAGGCACATAAAAACACCATGTGCATTATCTAACCTGAGTGACACCACTATGAGTTCATAATGACCATTTCAGGTTCAAAAATTTGTTTTACTGATGTCCTCTTCCTTAATCCTTTCCAAATGATCTAATGACCTTAGATCAATTTTAGAAAATATCTTCGCTCACCTAAGTTGGTCAAACAAATCATCTATTCTTAAAATGGGCACTTATTCTTCAATTTGACCTTGTTGAACTAAAGAAAATCAATGCATAGTCTCATTGTACCATCCTTCTTTTTAAAAAGTAAAACTAGGGAACCCCATGGTGATACACTTGGTGATACGTACCCTTTCCTTAAGACCATTTCTATTTTGATTTGTAATCATTTCATTTGTGTTGTGCTCATGTTGTATGATCTTTAAGACATTGGTGCAGCTCCAAGTACCAATTATATAGTGAATTCAGTGCCTCTTTTTATGGTAACGCTATAATTTCTAAAAAACACATTTTCAAACTCCTCAATTACTGAGTGATTCCCTAGGCTTGGTTCCTGATCCTCAACTATCTCCTCCAATGGGATGCATAAATTTGGCACCCTTTTCTGAAATTATTTTTCATTTGCATAGTGCATATCTACGTACCATAAATTGGCCTTGGTATCCCCTCCACTTTCCCTTGTTTTCTTATTATTCTAAGCAAGTGAATGTTTTGTTGTAATAATCTAGTAATGCATGATCCTTTTCTAGTTGATAGAAGCCAATTATAAAATTATATGTGTTAATTTTTTCAATTGCAGTCAAATGCCTCCCTGGATAGCTCAAATGACCAATATGATCATTGCATTAGATTCTTCTTTTCGAGAGGACCAAAATCGACCTAAATATCACCCAATTTGGTGAAGAAGAAGTTGACTTATGAATTATTTTATTCACACATGTATTATGGAATGGGTCAGCCCTAAGCACATGTGTAGCTACTTGGGTCAGCCTTAACTCCAAGTGGACACTTAGGAAAGCCTATAAATAGAAGGGACTTCAAGCCCATTTGGACAAACTTTATTAATCTACCTTCTCTTATATTTTTCCTTTGTTTGCATAGGTTCGACGGAAGGAGTTCATGCAAGGGTCTGAAATCCCAAGTGTGAGGTTCACTCTGAGTTAGGGTGTTATGAAACCATCTCACAAAAATATAGAAGAGATAGATAAATTCCTTCAAAATAATCCTCTTCGAGGGGGAAACCTCCTTCACATTACACAAATGAAAAATTCTTGGATGATACAAATGACAAGACCTCCTTTCTATATATAGGAGTCTAAGTGGTCATAATATAATCAAAGCTGACATAACAATAATAATATAAGGGCACAACAATAACAATAGTGGGCTTCTATAGGGCACAATAATAACAATATGGGGACTACATGGGCACAACAATATAATAAGGGGGTTGCACTAATAACAATAATGGGTTACACTAGTAGTATAGGGACCTAA
>APFE031217414.1:0-44538 GCA_000404065.3 Pinus taeda | reverse complement strand
TTCTTCTTGATATGTCCTTCTATCTTGAGGGTTTAAGGAGTGGTAATTCTTGCCAATGATTTACAATATATGGTCAGATTCATTTCTTCTTTATACAGGGTTTGTTCCTGGTGTATATCTTCTTCTTTTGATGTTTTTTGTTCCTTTTCTTGCTCCTCTTCCCCAACTATGTAAATTAATTTCTTCTTATCACACTTATGACCTTTAGTCTATTTTCTATCACAATTGCAACAAAGCCCTTTTGCTCTTTTTTCATCCAATTGTTTTGGTGTCAACCTTGTAGGTGGTGAAAGGCTAGGAGCAACAATAGTTCCATATTTATAGTTATGAGTGGTAGGCTTCCTTGTTGCCATAATTTTTCTCTCAATTTTTCTTGCCAACATGTATGCCTTATCTAATAAATCAGGTTCCCAAAGGAAAACCTCATGTTGGATGTTATCATTTAAAGTCCCTATGAAGACTTCAATCCTACCCTTCTCTGGAGTGTCAATTACCCTTATATTCAATTTTTGGAAGTGCTCAATGTGCTCTACCATTAAACCTTTTTGTTTGAGATTTATCAATTGGCTAAAGAAGGTGTTGCTCTTTGTATTCTCATAATGTGCTATCATTTCCTCCATGAAAATTGACCAAGTGACAAGCTGTTTACAAGAAAAAATCCTTGTATACCATACAAACTGATTTGGTTCTAAATATAAATATGAAATACATACCTTTTGTGTGTTTTGCACATTGTGTAGGTCAAAATATTTATCCATTTGTAGTATCCATGTTAAGGGATCCTTTCCATCAAACTTCCTCATATCTATCTTTGGAATATGTTGGGTCTTCAATCCAACGTTAGATTCTATGAAATCATTTTTAAAATTAATTTCTTCTCGTCATGAGTTTCCTCTTCTACCTTTTCGCCATTAGGAGGCATTTCTTGTAGTAGCTTTGTCCCTCCTTCCTTCAAACCTTCAATGTCTTTCTTCAAATCTTCCATTCCTTTCTTCCAATATGCTTTCATACCATCAATATCAGCTTCCATGGCATAGATAACACTATTTATATTGGTTTCTATCACATTCTTCAAATCATTCATCCATTTTTGCTTAGTAGGTGTTTGTAGTTTCTTGATTCAAGTCATTCTTTTTCTTGATTTTAGCAGCTCGATCTTGAATATGTTTTACCTCTAAGATCTGAAATTGTGACATAAAGTAGCCCTCCATGTCCTATTTCCAATGCAACCAGTCTGACCGAAATTGGATTCTCCAAGAAAGAGTTATGCCCAATCTCCCAAGATGACCTACTTATATACTTTTTCAGTAGAGCGCACTTGTACAAAGTGCCACATATTACTTTTTTGACCTTAGGACCTAAACCTGATACAAAGAAAACTACAATCCATCTTTTTTTGTAACTTCTTATGAAATTTCAATCTGATGCTCAGGGAGAAAGTTATGATGACTTTCCCACCTATATAGAATGTAATTCAGGAGTCTGCAAAAAACCTAACTTTCTTAGGTTATATCTCCAAAAATATAGTGAGACAAGATTTGAAATTTAGACCTGAGCTTCATCAATATTTTGGCTCAAATGGGATTTAATTTCAGAGTCTGAACCTTCGTAGAAAAAAATTTATAGCGAAACTTCCACAATGACCTGTTTGAGATGAAATTCTAGAGCTTACAAAAACACTAACTTCCTCAGATCATAGCTCTGACAATATAGCGAGACAAGATCTAAAATTTGGACCCGATGTTCAAACCAATTGCTTATCAAATGGGTTTTTTTCTTAGCTTCTGAAACATCGTAGTGAAAACTTTACAGCAACAATGCCACAATGACCTATTTGGAGCAGTGAAACCCTAGAATCCAAAGCTCTAATACCAAATGTTATGAAACTAGGTCACAAAAAGATAGAAGAGATAGATAAATGCCTTCAAAATAAGCCTCTTCGAGGGGGAAACCTCCTTTACATTACATAAATGAACAAATTGGATGATACAAATGACAAGACCTCCTTTCTATATATAGGAGTCTAAGTGGTCATAATATAATCAAAGTTGATATAACAATAATAATGTAAGGGCACAAAAATAACAATAGTGGGCTTCTATGGGGCACAATAATAACAATATGGGGACTACATGGGCACAATAATATAATAAGTGGGTTGCACTAATAACAATAAGGGATTACACTAGCGGTATGGGGACTTTTTGGTTTCTATATGCTTGCACAAAATATGGAATTTTAGTCGCTAGACTCTGGCACAAAGTGATCATGACAATGTCCAGAGAGCCTTGGACACTAGCACAGAGGCTTATGGGAGCGTTCAGGGCTTCAAAGGCAGATATGGAGATGTCGGTCCTCGACCACTCACACAAAGTGGTCTTAAGAGTGTCCAGGCTATCCCAAATGCATCAATGATAACTGCATGGGAGTGTCCTGGGGATTTTGGGAATATCGGGTAAGTTGGTCCTCAGATGCATGCACAAAATATCCTCGGAGAATTCAGGCTACGAGAGATGCTTGCTCAGCTCCTCCTCCCAGCGTCCAAGACTCAAAGATGATATTTATGTATTCCAAAGTTTTTGCTCATTGATAGCAGTATTCAATAGTGTTTGACACAGTGACAACATTATACAATAGTTGACTTTAGTCTATGACAACAAATTACAACCATCAGTATGAGGGCTTTGGTTTCAAGGATGATTATGTCTGTTTCATGGATATCATAGTTGTTTTGTTAAAGTTATGGATCATTGCACTCTCTTTTATTGTGTCATTTGATGATGATCTAAGAAGAAGAAGATTTGCTAGGGTTTTCCCCATAATGGTTTTTCCCTTGTCTCGGACCAATCTTGGTGTCTCTATGTGTGTGCATGATTTTCTTCTATTGTTCCTTTATGTTCCACTACATTGATGATGATGATAATGTTGTTCTTTCTATATAATTTCATATGATGATGAATAATGGTGTAGATATGAATAATGTAATGATGATATGCAGTGGACTTAATGTATTAATTATGAAATTCAGTTATCAAATCAAATAACAATGTATCCTTATGAAAAATTAACATGGTATCGGAGTTGGGCTAAAGAAAACCCATCAGGATCACCCTGATGTTGACACATTTGATGGAAGCTAGAAGAGGATGGTGGAGACCTAAAAGAATTCTATGGTTTGAAGAAAACCCCAGGAAATTTCATTATTAGGGTTTGATGGATTCTATGAGGTTATTATATGATACATTATGCAAATTTTATGATATTAAAGGAATAATGTGTCACTCCTATGATATAATTCACATGATTTGGTATATTGTGATACATAGACCCTACAATATATGAAATATCATGACTTTCATTAGCATTGAAAATTACTATTGCTTAATTAATGGCATTAATTAATGATAAACTATATATGTTGGATATGGCATGTTAAATAAAGGTTGATAAGGTCAGTGGTGTGTATTGGGAACATAGCAAATAAAAAAAAATCATGCATTAATAGTGATAATATTTGTATAATAATGCCATAAAATTAGTACCTTAGCAATATTTGAGTTCGTTATGGTTAAGTTCTACATACTCATTTGGTCATTTGAAATAATTTCCCATTTTCACTTAGGAATGGGTATTGGCCATAGCAACCGTGCTAGGTTGTTATGCTCAATTTTAACCTTTTGGCAGACCAAGCAACTATATACATAACCAACCACTTACTTCTTCATATCTACTCAAAATAAATTCTTTCAAATCATTGAGGTTGTCTTTTTTGGTACCATGGGTGCTCAAGGGAAGGCACTCTATGCCTCACACTCAACAACAATTTTTTCATCCTTTGACAATTTGGATTTGGAACAAACATATTATATTTATACAAAATAACTCCATCTTCTTCCACTGTATAATCACTATATTTGGGCTACAGTTAACATTTTTGTAGACTTATTTTCATTTCTTTTTGTTTCTTATCTTTATTCCTAGCCTCTTAAATACTGATTTTGCATGTACTGTCATATTGAGTGTATAAAGAACTATTTTCCTTCCTCTTTATGTGCTTAATTTAAAATTCATAATCGTCCAAAAATTCCAACCCTTTCATTTTTCTTTCATTTAAATTTGGTTATCCAAACAAATGGTTTAACCCAATGTGATCAATACCATTGATGGTGTTGGAAGTCCGTCAACCAAGGGGACTTCCACACTATGAAGCTCCAAAGAGACCTTACAATGTTTGGAGTAGGAACCATAACCAAGAAATAAGGCTGGTTTCCATTATTCGTAGGAATTTTCCTTGGCCACAATTATCAGGATAAGAGATTACAAAAATAATTCTTGAAACAAGCAAGTAAGTTTGCATTGTGAGACATATAATTGCAATGCATATAAGATACTTTCATTAAGATACTTTTAATATCCTCTCCTATGTCAAGCGTGAGAAGCCAAGGTGAAAATTCTAAAGTTCCCTCTCTTGAGATATGAGGGTGTATTAATAAAAAACAAGATGACTATCCACCTCTTATGTGACTCTTAACCTCCCTCGTGACTGTTTTAAATTCCTTTATGACCTTTGAGTATCCACATGACTTTAGAACTTTCTAGTGACTTTTAACATTCCATGTGGGACCGTTGGGCTTCCACACATTTTACCTTTTTCTCACTTATGAAAATTACATAATTACATTCCACATGTGATGTGGCAAAACACATTAACTCATATGAATTTTTAATGACACTATGAGAAGCCATGGATTGGCGACAGTGACATAAGAATTAATTTCATCAATGCCAAGCTCTTCTCCTTGCCACTATGAATTTAACTCCTCATGATGGATATTTTATTATTATTTATCTTCACCCTCCAAAAGTTGTAGATGAGTTTCAAAAGCGTCCATGTCAGCATGAGTTTCCACCTCTTTTTTCCTAGTCCAAGACTCCTACATGTCCTTCATGATGGTTCTTCCCTTTTTTACTTCTTTGAAAGTGCTCTCTTGTAAACCCTACTTGGAATCTTCCTTTAACATCACCTTTCCATTCTTAGATTGTGTTTCTGGGAAAACGACTGTCTTTTCGAGTGACTAGCCCTCTAGGTTTGGCAGCTATCCTAGAAACAACAGTTTAAAGCAATTCGTGATTTATACTATGTATAATAGATAAGAGAAAGACAAAGGAACCAACCTGGATCATCTGCTTAACTCCTTGCTTGATCTCTCTCCCCCTTAACAGAACTTGCAACTCCTCTCCGTACTTATCCCGCTTGGGGAGTACCTGTAGAAACACAATAACAAAGAACCATCAAAGCATCTTGAACTATTATATCATAATCATTATGGAGTCTGAAATATAATGAACATATAATGGCATTCACAAATAATAACATTCACAATTGCACAGTTATATGGAAGAAAACTTGAAGAACTTTATTAAATAGAAGGGAGAATTACAACCCAGTTGTCTGATCCAACATCATCCTCCCAGAATCAAGCCCTCTTCACCTCATGAAATAGCAAGATCACACCAACAATACAATGCTCTTTCCTCAAATACAAATTATCAGTACTTACCTGCAATTCACAATATTCGAACCCCTGGATCTCTTAGATGGGGGATCCATTTATAGATGTGTGCGAGGGTGTGAGTCATTTCTGGGGTTTGATTAGTGTCATTCCACTTGTTACATTTGGTTCCATAAGAGGGGAGATAACTGAATTTTAGATCTCTTACTCATCCTTGGGCAAACTCAGAGAGGCAAGTGTCAGAAGGGAAGTTTCTAGAAGATTCTACCAGCATCGACTTAGCAAACTGTCCTGGATATTTGTCCATCCTCACTCATCGCAGCCTATAGAAGACCTCATCAGTATGCATCACACTTGGCTAGTGTAGAAGTCAGTATGCATCACAACCTGACAGTGGAGCAGTTAGTATGGTCTAGTTTAGGCAAATTATGGATGGTTTTTCAAGTGGAACTTTTGGGGAATGATGTAATTAGATGACCATGTTCTTTTAGGGTATGAAACAACTCTTTTAGGGGTTAAAGAGCCCTAGTTTATTGACATATAATATTGGGGTTGAAGTGCCCAAATATGTCTATAACAATTGCCCCCTAAAGCATGAAATCGTAAATCTTTGATGTCAGGTGAAATGATTTAACATGAGGATCCAAGGTTTCAAACTGGAAGGTGACATGTATAAGATACAATACAATACATCATCAAATTATAATTTTTCATGATCTAGCTGAGGCGGGCATTCCCATGCTCAGCTTTATAAATTCATTTCATTTACATAGAACAGATAATCGTCTGCAGTTGTAGACTGGTGATTCTTTATACGTAGAGTTATCCTCCCTGGCTTCGATGATATCTGTGTAGCTTCTCTGTACATTTGACGTCTTTATATCCCTAAATATATCACAACCCGTATGTATGAAACTAGATCCAGTGTCTTCAAACTCGTTCAATCTTCGACTGATGTACAAGTCGATCCATGTGAAAATATGTTCTGAAGTCAAACATGGAAAGACATCGCTTGATTACCAGCCAATAATGTGAGTTGTTAAGAGATGTGAGAGGAATCACCGATAATGATGATGACCCTCAAGGAACTATAGTACAATTTATGTGGTGTGAATATATGATCCGATGTCGAACACCACGCAAAATCTTTCGGTCGAAGGCCATTGATGTCAACCTATCGTCGGAAGTGAGAAACTTGCCATTGAGGCATGCAAGCTTCAAAGCACTAAAAGAGTTGTTTATAAGTCAACTTCTTGGATAATGAGCTGATGTTGACAAGAAGTGAATTTTCGTATGAGGGCCTTGATGTATCCCACATCTATGACACGAAACGAAGCAAATGATTTTCTAGAGGAGGAAATGATCTGACGACACAGGTTCAGGAATGACGGTCATGAAAATGAAGGTTGAAGGTATTGCAGTGGATGAGACATCAACTAGATGGTGAATTCTTGACTGAATGACTTCTCTTGAACATATCAGCGACACTGAGATGGATTGGTAGCATTAACCCCAAAAATGGATGGTGTGAAAAACCAATGCTAAAGTGACCGGTGAATGGAATAACCCAACCTGACTCAATCGTGGTCTTGGAGTGAAAGTGTCATGTTCAAGAACGACCTGGTACCATAAAGTTTTCAAGTTTTCTTCCCTTTTTTCCCCAGTCATTACTGACTAGTACCTCTTTATTTTTGTGAAGCTTGAGGAGGATAACCTATGCTTGTTCTATAATTTGCACTTCGGGCAAACCTGTCGCTATGTTTTAACAAGTCTAGCGATAGTGAAACTCGTTCTTGTCTGGGTGGACAAGTTTGTCGCTATTGTTTTAACGAGTTTAACGACAAGGATAACTCGGTCCTTTTCATGTTTAGAGTGTTTGAAAAGGAACGAAAAAGAAACTCTGTCTCGTCTAGATGAGTTTGTCACTATTGTTTTAACGAGTTTAATGACAAGGATAACTCGATCCTTTTCATGTTTAGAGAGTTTTAAAAGGGACGAAAAGGAAAGTCCAGTAGTTGTTTTTCGTAGGATAATCCCTTAAGTCCAAAAATATTAAAATAATATGAAACGGATGACTTTTCAATCACTTTAACGAGCCGGAAAAGACAAGTGCTCGAACGTTTTCATGAGATAATCCCTCAAGTCCAAAAAGGATTAAAATATACAAGAGGGATGGTACTTCCAATCACTTTTAACGAAATAGAAAGGCCAATTGCTCCAAAATCTTTTCATATTTAATGAGTCTAAAAAGGGTTTAAAGAAGGCTCGTTTTTTAGGAGTGAGTGGTGTTTAGGGTAGCAACTAGTTCCAGGTGAGTTGGAACTTCTCAAAAACGGTGATTTTTGGGAAGAGGTTGGCTAACAGGACCACTCGTCGCAGTTGTTCCTCAAAATGGTAAACAACCAAGTGGAAGCGTATGACCAGCCAAAAGAATGGAGGTGATGGTAGGTACACAACCAAGGCTCAAAAGGATGATAGCAAGGAAATCACAAAGTTATTTACTCAAAGATTCATTTTTTAACGAGCTTGAATCTTGGGGGGACTATGCTTAGTGTAAGTTTCATTGTTTTTACAAGCTTGAAATGAACAAACATATCCTTGGTTAAGTTTCTATTTCTACGCAAGCTCAAAACTAAAAATCTAGAAACAACAAAGCTAAAAAAAAGCTAAAAAATGACAAAGCTAAAAAGCTAGAAAATGAAATCTGAAAAAGAAATGAAAAGTTTGCATGCCCCCAGCATGGTGAAAAGGAGTGTCTCTAGTAGCTATATGGAAACTTACTATGATTTTGCAGGATGCTTTCGTCCACAGAGTAGACAAAACACTTCCTTTGTTTCGTCCACAAAATAGACAAAGGTGAATGGTGTGTCAAGCCAATGACATAACCTAAAAGGAAACTAATCTCTATAGGGAAACTTATCTTTACAGCTGGGTTCGTCTGCCAAATAGACAAGGGTGCGTACCCCCTAAGCTTCGTTACATTCACTAGAGTACTCCCGGTAATTAGGTGGATGGAATGAAGGTTGAAGAGATATCGTTGATATAAAATGACCATTTAGGGATGATGATTGACTTGGAGCTATGCTTGAACCGGGAAATGAAAGCTGGTCAATGGTGACAATTTTTCTTTCATGTGGGAAACACATCATTGAAAGATTGTTTAAATGATAGCCTTCATGTTATAAGCATAGTCACGTCCAAGGAGTAGATTGTAATCTAATGGTCCTCGGAGTACCATCATGTTTAGGTGAATGGTTTTCCTTCACAAAGTTATCGGTAACTTAGGAAGGATCCCTAATGGTCGGCTGGTTCCTTTGTTAAATCCTGACAAATTCTATGTAACAGGCATACACGATGGCAAACCAAGCACTTTCCAAGCAATTGAGGAAAGGATACTCACTGATGCCCCTTCATCTGTGATGGTTCCAGACACGATCATTTTGTAAACTTGTACTATGATTCGGAACGGCATGTAAGATGGAAGGCAGGATCTTGCTAGTCAATTCCAATCAAAGGAAGTGATTAGACAGCTTGGAGAGGGTAACAAATAAATGGTTGAATTAACCCCTTGAGTAGCGGGAACTGGGGGATTTTCCTCCTGTTGTGAAGGAATGGGTGGATTTCCCCCAAGTTCTTCTGACTTTGAAGTAATAAAAAGAATTTGAACGGTATCATTCTTACTCTCTTCGGGAAGGGTATGATCTTCTGAAGGTAAAACGGGGTCAACTGTCACCTCGGCCTATTGACTTTCATCAGGTATGGACTCAGAAGATTCACTTTCAGAGATAGGTGTTTCGACCGACGGTTGATTTAAGTAAGTCGGTTTTTCAACTAGTGAAGGACTTGGGGAGAGTTTCCTGTACCTAGATGGGAGTCATTGTGGTGAAGTAGGACGGTTATCCAAGACTCTTTTGGCTTCATCGAAAAAAGGACAACAGTGAAGGGTATGGTCTCCTTCACATAACCTACATGGAACTTTGACCTTTCTTTTCTGTCCATGAATTTCACTATTACTAGTTGATGGTGTACTGTTAACATGATTACCAGAGGTTGATGACACCTAATGGTGCGAATGGGGAGACCATTCTCTCAAGATCCAAGGAAGGCAAGGATAGTCTCGATGAAAATGGTCTCCTTTGCAAATTATGCAAGGTAATTTGGGTTTAGGAGCTTTAATGGGTGGATTTTCACCAGATGATTCATGGTTGTCCCCTTGCTGAATCGGCTTCTTCTTCTTCTTCTCCTTCCCTTTCTTCTTCTTCTCAACCATCTGGTTACTAGCATCACTATTTTCACCAAGCGAAGAGGAAGAAGGGGAGGGAGAAACAAACAAAGAAGAAGGTGAAGGGTCAACTTCAGTATCAACTAGATGTTGATTCGATTGCAGAGGAATCACGGTATTTTGAACCATAGAGATTGAGAACAACCATACTGGCAAGCCAATGGTAAGTCTTGGAAGGGACAATGCGGCCATATGAGGAGCACCAATATTTCCCTAAGAAGTAAAAGGACTAGGATTCCCCTCAAAAGGGATTCCTTGATTGGTGGACTCCATTATCTCAACCTAAGATCAATGAAGGAACAGGGATGTTTTTCCGAATTTAAAAATTTTTACTGACGCTTTGACACAACTTTGCTTTTTCAATTTTTACGAGTCAATAAAAAGCTAAAGATGACTCTAGTCCCCTTTGATTTTTAATGAGCCTAAAGTGACAAGCGCTCAGATGGACCTTTACTTTTAAAGAGTTGAAAAGGAATGAAAGTGACTACTTTGGAAATTTAGAAAGAGTGATTACCAAACCAATCGCAAAACTGCAAATACACCTTAGTGATAAATTAAAGAGAAATTACCAAGGACTTATGTACGGCAGTCAATATTCCTGAATGTTGTGTTCATTACATTGCGATTGATAGGGCGACAGACTCAGCTTCCTATGGATAAAGGATATAAGCCTATTATGGTATCCCAATATATACGTGATGGTATGGGGAGCACAATTCCGTGTTAGAACTTGTCATATCAAGGAGGAGGAATCACCCAACCTTCAATGAAAACGATACTTACTAGATTTACGACGTCGAAACACGTCTCTAGCCTAGACCTCTAGATATGTTGCGTTAAGTTCCAAAGCGTTGTTAAGTTCATTGAAATTTATTTTAGAGTTGATCTTGTTTAAAGTTTTCCTTTCAATGGTTCACCGTATGATGTTGATTGGAAATTCCTAAAAATGCAATCTACAATGATAAACAATCATTGTTTATTTTGAGCAATGAAAATCCTAGCTACTAGGGAAAGAAGATTACAATTTCTTTCAAACAAAGAGCAAAGAGCACACACTAGTGCATTTTCCTAAATCATATTTCGCACACAAACTAAATGCAAATGCAAATGGATGTATTTGTTTTTCGTTCCCCTTAATGTGAAAAGTGGCAAAAACAAAAACTATGTGCAACAAAGATCTGAAATATTTCTTTCAAAGTGACATTTTCGACAATTTCTTCTTCAAAAGAGAAAGGAAGACTAAACGACACTTTTCAATTTCAAATAGAAAATTCTTTTGACACTTCAAATATCAACAAATCGAATCAAGTACATGACAAAAATGTTTAATCAACTATCCAGGGAAGGAGAACTCAACGACACTTCTCTTTTTGACGCAAAACGATAGTTACGACACTTTTTGTACCAAAACGATAGATCAATTTAAGCAACTTTTTCCACAAAGGATTGTAAATGATGGACAAATACATAAAAACATTTACTAATCCTAATCAATGGAGGATAATCTATGTGACGCAAGCAGGTTTCAGTAAGGAGGCACTGTAAATAAGCAGCAAATCAACTAAACAGAACTGAAAACAAGGACAAAACCCCCAAATTTCAAGAATGGAAATAGGTTCAGTCAATCATCGCACCTTGGCTTCACAGAAATAGGGATGTGTCGCACTTTACAGACTTGGGAGGTGCGATTGGTACTGGTTCGCACTGACAGACAGTGCGGTGGGCCAACGAATGCAACTGAAATTGGTTTTGGCTCAAATTTGCAACTGATTTCAGTGAGTTAAGCTGAGCTATGATGGACAATAAAGAGCAAAGTACAGAGGAATGATCTTGAGAGGTTACTGAGCTACAAAAAGGGCATCTAGAATGCTTGTAAGTCAAATGTTTAATTCATAAACTAAACTGGAGATTGGCTGAAGTAGCATTCATCTACTATGAAATTGCGAAGCAAGAGCAGTTCAAAGGCTACCTGGATGAGTTTAGGCTTCGTCTATAGTTTATAAAACAAACAATAACAACAAACAAACATCTATTCAATCCCCAGCGGAGTTGCCAATTTCTTTCTGGGAAAACTAGTGTCTTTTCGAGCGACTAGCCCTCTTGGCAGCTATCCTAGAAACAACAGTTTAAAACAATTCATGATTTATTCTATGTATAATAGAGAAGAGAAAGACAAAGGAACCAACCTAGATCTTCCGCTTAACTCCTTTCTTGATCTCTCTCCCCCTTGACAGAACTTGCAACTCCTCTCCGTACTTATCCCGCTTGGAGAGTACTTGTAGAAACACAGTAACAAAGAACCGTCAAAGCATCTTGATCTATTATATCATAATCATTACGGGATCGGAAATATAATGAACATATAATGGCATTCACAAATAATAACATTCACAATTGTACAATTATATGGAAGACAACTCGAAGAAATTTATTAAATAGAGGGAGCATTACAACCCAGTTGTTTGATCCAGCATCATCCTCCCAGCATCAAGCCCTCTTCACCTCATTAAATAGCAAGATCACACTGACAATACAACACTCTTTCCTCAAATACAAACTATCAACACTTAGTTGCAATTCACAATATTCCAGCCCTTGTATCTCTTAGATGGGGGATTCATTTATATATGTGTGCAAGGGTGTGAGTCATCTTTGGGGTTTGATTAGTGTCATTCCACTTGTTACATTTGGTTCCACAAGAGGGGAGATAACTGAAGTTTTGATCTCTTATTCATCCTTGGGCGAACCCAGAGAGGCAAGTGTTAGAAGGGAAGTTTCTAGAAGATTCTATGAGCATCCACTTAGCAAACTGTCCTGGACATTTGTCCATCCTCGCTCATCTCACCCTATAGAAGGCCTCATCAGTATGCATTGCACCTGGCTAGTGTAGAAGTTAGTATGCATTGCACCCTGACAGTGGAGCAGTTAGTATGGTCCAGTTTAGGCCAATTCTGGATGGTTTTTCAAGTGGAACTTTTGGGGAATAATGTAATCAGATGACCATGTTCTTTTAGGGTATGAAACAACTCTTTCAGGGGTTAAAGAGCCCTAGTTTATTGACATATAATATTGGGGTTAAAGTGCCCAAATATGTCTATAACAGATGGTACACCTACAAAAGAAGTTCATTCATGACAATGAAAGGTTAGTCAAGAGATATCCTATTCTAACTTGCTTCTTATCCAACTCACTTATTGAGCAAGGACATAGTGCAAATTGAGGAGAAGGCTCATGGATTGCACAGTGCACATAAATAAGAGGTAGTGATAAGGCTCTAATCACTGTGCCTACACAATGTGCAGTGATTAAGGGATATAAATTAAATATTATGTAGTTGAAGGAGTAAGGGATGCAGGGAAGTAGGCTTGCTCACTCTAATTATGTAATGTGTAATTTTGAAACAATTGATGCATTTTATTACACAATTGAGGAATTCAAATATGTAGATAGGGCTTCACTATTGAATGAGAATGCGCAGCTTTTAGTGGAGCCATAACTAGACAGAGATTATATAGTGACAAAGTGCAAGAGGAAGGGAGTGGACAATTAGATTACTCAATGCACAGTTCTTAGAGGCACTCATTATGCAATGCGTAGTTCTAGGAGGAAAGGATGACTAACTAGGTATTATAACTATGTGGTGCGTAAATCAAGAAGGAAAGAGGATGGGTAGTTTATCATGCAAGTTAAAAAGGTAAGAAAACTCAATAATTGACTAAATGTGGGATCAATAAAGTAGAAGGATGAGACTCGAGCATGAATAAGGATTAAACATGATCACACACTCATGGAATTCTCTCGAGGACTACATAATGCTTTCCTTGATGGGTAAACATTAGCTATTGAGTTTTCCATAAGAGGGTGTGCTTGAGAATGCATCAAAAGTGTAAGAATGTGTAAGAGAGTGGTTTTGACACTTAGATTTCTAGAAGAAGACTGATCACTTAGAAAAAAATCAATGGACCATGTAGTGACAGTGAGAAACTTGAAATGCAAGATCATAACATCACAAGGAGGCTCCAAAATTCAAGTGTAGAATTTTTTTCGGAGGTCTCTGTCACAAGGACAACACTTGGAAACACATAAGAAGAAATTGAACTTCTCTACTTAGGTCTACCCTTATTCTTCATTCACTGTGTGGATCACCTCAGCTTACCCATTTAACATGGTTATAGATGTAGTATCTTCCATTCCCTTTTTCGGAACAACACATTTACAAAGCTTACGACAAGTTTTTTGATTTGGGAGAATTTTAGTATGTAGCGATGGGTTTGAAATGGTTATATTTTTAGTTCCATATCTATTTTTTCTCCACTTCTAACAAACATGTTTAGTACCCTATCAGAGTCACTACAGCAACAGAAGCATTGCTTCACTACAAGTGATCCCCTTCAGTACCCTGGCGAACTTTCTTGCTACACCTCTCTGTGCAAGAATCCTTTTTCTTTCACCCCATATTTTATTTTCAATATGCTAATTGGCATTTTATTAGTGTTTATAACAATAAGGTGGAAGATAGATCCTAACTTATCGAGAGCAAAAGAGGTTGTTCCTTCAGAAACTATTATATACCTTTAAAATTAAAATGCTCATAATTATCTTTCTATTTTCCCTTCTCTAATCTATAGGATCAGGATGAAAAAAACCATTCAATTACAACACTGATTCAGGAATTAGTATTATAAAATGGGTATGAGTGTCATGGTTATTCTCGAAGTTTTTCATTCGAATGGGTCATATTTTCCATTTATACATCATAGTCCTTTAAATATATGTATATCAAACAAACAAGGGTATCATAGACTAGCCAAGCATTGTTCATCATCACAATTTCCCTTTAAAATATCTACCACATTGTTCCTTTTAGAGGAAAATGTACTTTTCATGTACGATCTTATTGAACCAAACGTGAAAGAAAAGACATGAGATGAAAACAAAAAGAAAAATAAAACAATAGAAAAACAAAGAAAATGCAAAGACTACAATGAAAAGCTACATGCAGGACGATGTGATGTAGAAGGAAGCTTAGATGCACCTAAGCTAACTGGCTAGAAGTTCAAGTGTAAGGGAAGCGGAATTTCCAGTGTGACCATTCGAGTTTCTCTTGAACAGTAAACTCAAAGATATGAACAATTAGAAACCATATAAATCAATCTGAAAAAATAAATATGATTACCTTTATTTTCTATACATACAAATGAAGGTCAAGACTGTAAGCATAAAGGTATTTTTTAGCAGCTCTCTCCTAGGTTTTCCATAATAGCAAGTATGATGAACACGAATACCATGCAAACACCTCTGAAACATACAACATAGGTATTAAATTCAAGATAGTTTTGGAACTTACTATTGATAAACAAACTTGTGAGATATGATTTCGCTAACCAATCGATGATTGGATCATAAAAATTGTCATACTGAAACTTTTGCAAAGATAAATATTTAACTATTGGGTTTGTCTCATGAGGAATATTAAGCAAACAAAACAAGTACTAATCTTGGTGAGACACTTCAAGAATGTGGGAACTTCACATAACCATCAATGGAAGATGATTCACCTCAACTCCCTGACAAGTCCATGAACTCTCAGGTGGTGCATTGTTGAATTTGTGTGTCTTATAAAGATTAATAATTATGTACATACCACTATCATCAAGTGTCTCACTCAAATGAGTTTTGGTGCCACTAATTTGATGATATTTAATATTTATCATAGGAGATTCATCAAACACATATATGTATAATGCATAATGTGCTATAGTTGAGGAAAGATAAGGAAACTCAAGAGGGGAGAATTCGATTGTAGGTAAATTTGAATCAAATTTTAAAATTTTCATACTCATATCAGCTTGCAACAATGGTTGATTGGCATGCATGTCATGATATGTAATATTATTTTAACATCCACCGCCCCACATGACAGTGCCTTCTCTCCTATGCCAATCTAGAGAAGCCAAGGTGAAAAGTACAAAGCTCCCTCTCTTGAGCTATGAGGGTCTATTTATATGAAATGAGGTGAATCTACAGCTCCCATGTGACTCTTGACCTCCCTCATGACTCTTGAACTTCTACTATGGCTTTTTCAAATTCCTATGTGACATTTGCGTTTCCACATGAATTTATAACTTTCTATTGACTTTTCACATTCCGTGTGGGACCACTGGGCTTCCAAATTTTTAAAATTTACTCATTTTTTAAAATTACATAATTACATTCCATGTGTGATGTCAAAAAACACATTAACTCATCTGAGTTTGTAATGACACTATGTGAAGCCATGACTTGCCGATGGTGACATAAGAAATCATTTCATTGATGAAAACCTCTTCTCCTTGTTACTATGACTTTAAATTCTTAATGATGGATATTTGTATATTCACCCTCCAAAGGGCAAGAATGAGTGTCAGAACCTTCCAAGTCAGTATGATTTTCCACCTCTTTTGTCATGGTCGAAGACGCCTTTGTGCCCTTCTTGTTGATTCTTCGTTTTACTCATTCTTCGCAAGTGCTCTCTTGTAACTCCTACTCGGAATATTCTTTAGATTTACCTTACCATGTTGATATGGTACACCTGCAAGTAAAGTTCTCTCGTGAAATAGCAAGACCAGTATGAAAATATCTTAATCTAACTTGCTTCTTATGTAATTTATTGATTGAGCTAAGACATAGTGCACGATTGAGGTGAAGGCTTAGTGTTTTCATAGTGCAAACAAATAGGAGGTAGCGATGAGGGTCTAATCACTATGAATATGCAATACCTAGTGATTAAGGGATAGGAAGGAGATATTGCACAGTTGATGGAGTGAGAAATGTAGCAAGGCAGACTTTCTCACTATGATTACGTAATGTGAAATTCTAGAAGAACTGAGACAATTAATTTCAGAGTTGAGAAATTCAAGGACTAAGACATGGAACGAATGCTAATTGAGAATGCGTAGTGAAAAGTGGATGCTTGACTAGGTAGAGATTTCATAGTGAGCAAGTGCAAGAGGTAGGTACTAGACACTAATATTGCACAATATGTAGTTCTTGGAGGTAGTGGCTGCATTGTGCATAGTTCCTGGAGTTAAGGATAGATGAATAGGGATTATGACTATGTAATGTGAATTTAAAGAAGCAAAGAGGTTGGGTGGTTGGTCGGGAAACTTACAAAGAAGGAAAACTCAAGAATTGACTAAGTGTGGGATCAATAAAATATAATGATGAGATAGGAACATGAACAAGGCTTAAACATGATCACACACATAAAAAATCAAGCACATGAAAATGAAACATTGAACGCCCAAAATAAACATGCATCCATTGAGAGGAAAATAAAACAACACTTACCTCCAAGTGTGACACTTGAAACTTAGCCTTACGACACTTGGAACACATGTTACAGCATAAGTGTCAACTGCTACGAGAAAGTGCACTAAGCTATGTGAGAGTGTCTAACACATATTATTGTTATATATAAGATCAACTTATGTAGAAGAGAGTTCTAGAGATTCATATAGTTGTGCACTAGTGTATGACACATGTAGAAACAATAAAAAATAAAACTTGTGACAACAAAAATAAGTTAAAATGACACTTAAGAGAAATAAAGAAAGTGAAAGTGACACATGTGAAAGCTAAAAGAAGGAAAAGTGACACTTGATAAAGTGAAAGAAATCAAAAATGAGAGTTGCGAAAGTAAAAGTGACACTTATGAAAGAAAAAGAATCCAAAAGAAATAGTTTAGAAACCTCACTGGGATGATGGTACATTTACAAGTAACAGTGAGGGAAACTGTCAACTGAAATTGCTCACTAACTGTCCTCATGGATTTCATACTCCCTATATTTTTGAATTGCATAGTCACTGTTAGCAAGGGTTGCATAGTAACTATAATTGGGAATTGTGTTGTTTCTATCACTAGGCACTATGTAGCCACTATATCTAGGGACAGTGCAGGCACCACTACGAGAGACTATGGAAGCACTACTCTCAAGTACTACACAACGCCTGTCTTAAAGGGTAAACATTGACTACTAAGATTTCCAGAAGATAGTGTTCTTGAGAATGAATAAAAAGTCTAAGCATGTGTAAGAAAGTTCTTTTGACACTAGAATTCTTAGAAGAATTGTTGAACACCTGGAAAAGGATCAATTGACCATGAAGTGACAGTAGACAACTTGAAACAATAGATCATAAGATCATAAGGAGGCTCCAAAATTCAAGTATAGGAAATATTTTGGAGGTCATTTTTCATAGGGACAACGATTTATTAACTTGAATATCTTTATCATGAGGTAATACCTCAAAATCCTAATGGAATGAATAATGGTTTCCATCTCCAAATCACGAGTGGGATAATTCTATTCATTCTTCTTGAACTTTTTATATTCATAACATACTACATATCCATTCTACATTATAACTCCTTCAAGTCCTTCTTTACATGCATCTATGCATATGAGAAATTCCTCATCTCAGTAAGTTATCCTCAATATAGGTTCATTTGTTAACAACCTCTTTAACTATTGAAATACCTCTTCACATTAATGAGACTAGTGAAATTTTGTAATTGTCCTTTGCAAGGAAGTAATAGGATTGGATATCTTCAAGAAACCTTAAATAAATGTTATAAAATAACCTGCAAAACCCATGAAAAACATTACCTTTGTCATATTATTAGGTGTTGGCCACTCATCAATTGTTTTAATCTTTACTGGGTTTATTGCTATCCCTTATTCTAGATAACATGATCCAAATAATTAATATTTCATTGGTAAAATGAGCACTTACTCGGCTCGTCATATAGATAGTTCTATCTAAGTACATGTAACACTGTCCATACATGATGTTCATGCTCTTCCTCAGATTTAGAATATATGATGATATCATCCAAAAAATAACAAACTTATCAAAATAATTTTGGGAGATACCATGCACGAGGCACATAAAAACACCAAGTGCACTATCTAACCTGAATGACACCACTATGAGTTCATAATGACCATTTCAGGTTCAAAAATTTTGTTTTATTGATGTCCTCTTCCTTAATCCTTCTAGATCATCCAATGACCTTAGATCAATTTTAGAAAATATCTTTGCTCACCTAAGTTGGTCAAACAAATCATCTATTCTTAAAAATAGGTACTTATTCTTTAATTTGACCTTGTTGAACTAAAGAAAATCAATGCATAGTCTCATTCTACCATCCTTCTTCAAAAAAAATAAAACTAGCGAACCCCATGGTGATACACTTGGTCATACATACCCTTTCCTTACGATCATTTCTAGTTTGATTTGTAATGCTTTCATTTGTGGTGTGCTCATGTTGTATGATGTTTTAGACATCGGTGCAGCTCCAAGTACCAATTATATAGTGAATTCAGTTCCTCCTTTTTATGTTAACCCTATAATTTCTAAAAAACACATCTTCAAACTCCTAAATTATTGAGTGATTCCCTAAGCTTGGTTCCTGATCCTCAACTATCTCCTCCAATGGGATGCATAAATTTGGCACCCATTTTTTGAAATTATTTTTTAGTTACATAGTGTATATCTCCCTATCATAACTAGGTCTTGGTATCCCCTCCACTTCCCCTTGTTTTATTATTACTCTAAGAAATTTAATGTTTTTTTGTAATAATCTAGTAATGCATGATGCTTTTCTAGTTGATAAAAGCCAATCAAAAAATTATATGTGTTAATTTTTGCAACTGCAGTCAAATTCCTCCCTAAAAATCTCAAATAACCAATATGATTATTGCATTAGATTCTTCTTTTCGAGAGGACCAAAATCAACCTAAATATCACCAAATTTTATGAAGCACAAGTTGAATTATGAATTATTTTATTCATACATGTAGTATGGAATGGGTCAGCATGTGTAACTGCTTGGGTAAGCCTTAACCCCAAGTGGACATACAGGAAAGCCTATATATAGAAGTGACCTCAAGCTCATTTGGACACATTTTATTAAGTTACCTTCTCTTCTCTTTTGTCTTTGTTAGAATATGTTCAACAGAACGAGTTCATGCAAGGGTCAGAAATCCCAAGTGTGAGGTTCACTCTGAGTTAGGGCTTTTCGGTTTCTAGACGCTCACATAGAATAGGGAATTTTAGTCCCTAGTCTTTGGCACAAAGTGATCATGAAAACGTCCAAAGAGCCTTGGACACTGGCGCAAAGGCTTATGGGAGCATCCAAGGCTTCAAAGGTAGGTATGGAAATGTCGGTCCCCAAAAAGTCACATAAATTAGTCCTAAGAGTTTCCAGGCTGTCCCATATGGATCCACAGTAACTACCTGGGAGGGTCTTGGCGATTTTTGGAATATCGGGTAAGTTGGTCCTGAGACACATGTATAAAATGTTATGGGAGTGTATGGGCTGCCATAGATGTTCGATCAGCTCCTCCTCCATGCGTCCAAGACTCAAAGATGAGATTTATGTATTCCAAAGATTTTGGTCATTGATATAAATATTCAACAGTGTTTGACACAGTGTCAATAGTATACAACAATTTACTTTAGTATATGACAACAAATTACAATCATCAGCATGAGGGTTTCAATTTCAAGCATGATTATATCTATTTTGTGGATATCATAGTTGTTTTGTTAAATTTATGGATCATTGCACTCTCCTTTTTTGTATCATTTGATGATGATGATGATCATATCATCCATAAAAATAACAAACTTATCCAAATAATTTTAGGAGATACCATGCACGAGGCACATAAAAACAACAAGTGCATTATCTAACCTAAATGACACCACTATGAGTTCATAATGAGCATTTCAAGTTCAAAAATTTTGGTTTACTGATGTCCTCTTCATTAATCCTTCCAGATGATCCAACAACCTTAGATCAATTTTAGAAAATATTTTCACTCACCGAATTTGGTCAAGAAAATCATCTATTCTTAAAAATGGGTACTTATTATTTAATTTGACCTTGTACAACTAAAGAAAATCAATGCATAGTCTCATTGTACCATCCTTCTTTAAAAAAAATAAAACTAGGGAACCCCATGGTGATACACTTGGTTATACGTACCCTTTCCTTAAGATCATGTCCAGTTTGATTTGTAATGCTTTCATTTGTGGTGTGCTCATGTTGTATGATTTTTTAGACATCGATGCAGCTCGAAGCACCAATTATATAGTGAATTCAGTGCCTCTTTTTTATGCTAACCCTATAATTTCTAAAAAACATATCTTCAAACTCCTCAATTACTGAGTGATTCCCCAGGCTTGGTTCTTGATCCTCAAATATCTCCTCTAATGGGATGCATAAATTTGGCACCATTTTCTAAAATTATTTTTTAGTTGCATAGTGTATATCTCCCTACCATAAATGGGCCTTGGTATGCCCTCCACTTTCCCTTGATTTCTTATTACTCTAAGCAAGTGAATGTTTTTTTGTAATAATCTAGTAATGCATGATGCTTCTCTAGTTGATAGAAGCCAAACAAAAAATTATACATGTTAATTTTTGCAACGTCGGTCAAATGCCTTCGTGGAAAGCTCAAACAAACGATATGATTATTGCATTAGATTCGTATTTTCGAGAGGACCATTGGTTCAACTTATTGGTTCTTGAATATTGGTTCAAGGAGAGGATCACCTCTCATTGAAGATATGTATTTCCTTATTTATGATGCTTCTTACTTGTTACACTTATAGATCAGATGATTATGTTTATTTCTTTTTCTTCCTAGATATGTGTTTGAGTATATAGATGTTTCTAACCTCCTTGATGAGATGTGATGAGTAGATCCTTCTTCAATATCATTTTGAGATGAATATCTAGAAATATATAAAGAGGTACTTGTTCAAAACATGACAAAGTGCTTTAAGTGACCTATGTTTAATGAGATAGTGCATAGATATTTGAATCCCACAAGCTATGCATGGTATGTTGTGTTTCACTGATTGGCTCAATAAATCATCAGGTATGATAAGAATGTCTCTTTCTTTCATGGCTCATACATACATATGAAATTGACTTGGATCTATGTTTCCTATCATGAAATGATTCACCTGGTGGCGAACATTTTGATTTTCTTGAATGCTTGAGGCTATATAATGTTGATATATTGATATGCTTGATGATTGGCTAACATCCATCTATTGGACATATTGATGCTAGAAATAAGGCTAGCAACTTGACTCTAGTAAATAATACTCTTAATACTTGTCATGATGGATTTCATATAGAAGGATAGCTCGTTGACTTCTATACATGAGTCTATTGTTAATGCTTGTGATACGAATGATGAAATCATCTGGAAATAGAGATTGATACTCTCCTTTTTTCTATAAAGCTTCATTGAATGAACTTCTGTGATCCTATTGATCACGATAACCTTGATATTAGAGGTATAATTATGAGATTGATATTCTAGATCTCTTACTACATATGGTCATGTCTTGATTGCATATGGTAAAGAAGAATGTCGTAACTTGATGAAGTGGCTTGATAGAAAGTGTTATTGTGTTCATAATCTTTGAGAAATGATGTTGCATCTATATGTTTCTTTGAGTCTAACATTTGATCAAAGATTGATGTCATGATGCTGATATCCATGTGTTGATGGGTTGAAATTTCCTGGCTCAATACGTGGAAAAATTTCCTGGTTAGAGTCCAAATTAGAGTCTTTACCATTGTGATAGGAATCTTAACTGGTTTGAATGTGTCTCCGGTTACTCATGTCCTAGGGCTAGCCTATGTTAACCTAGTCTAGCCTACCAAAACAAATTTGTATAGTATGCACAATAATGATCTTCGTTTTTTTTAAGAGCGATGATGTTTATAATAAACAAACTAATGATTAGAGAATCATGCATATGATATAACTTTAGAAAATATGACCTCTTAAACATGACTAAAACTAGAGCTAAGTCAAGCCACTATGAGGTTTTGTCCTTCACAAGGAGTCCTCATAAATAAATGCAAATATGAAAACGAACATAAAGGAAACCTATCTTGACTAAGAACAAGATAGCCTCATCCCTAGTCAAGAGATAAAATTGTTTTAATTGGGAAGGGAAGGAAATGTGTTTGATCTTAGGATGAAGGTTCACTCACAAATCCCAGAGCAATTTGTATTTCTATGAATGTTTTTAGCACAAATGTAAATAAAACATCCCTTACACAAAACTATAAAGATAACTTTACTTATATACCTGAGATCAATTGTAAAATAAATTAATTATAAATTTTACATGAAAAGAGAAAATAATCTTTTCCACTAGATATAAAACAACATTAAAAAAAAATTATAAAAAAAATAAATAATTATCCATCTTATAATCAAGTCCCATTTAACTCCTTTCTTCTAAAGATAAATAATAAGAGTTATTATTTATATTCTTTTTTTTTAATATAAACAGAGACATATTTTTTAAATACCAATAATATATATCAATATAGTATTATATAAAAGAATATGATTAAAATATGCATATGACAATAATTTTATATATATATATATATATATATATATATATATATATATATATAACATATTAAACATTACAGAATGACATCGCATTTAGATGAAGTGCGTATTAAAATGTTAGAAATGATATTAGGATTTCTCTAAAAAGCATATAATGCGAAACAAAAGTATCAAAATTACGTTAAAACAGGACTCTCTAGCAACTTAATTTCTAGTAAGTCCATTTAATTCTTCTTTCTGTGTTGTGCATTACTGCTAGCAATGCTAACCTCCGGCTAACGCTTCAGCGTTGCTTTCTCTACTTAACGCAGTCCTCAAGCACTGTTTCTTTCTCCTGGCACAGTGTGCTGACTCTCACAGCAACGCTGCTACAACAAATGCTCCTCTCAGGTTGCCTTCCCTTTCAGCGGCGTACTTGAGCGTTCGAAGGAGAAAATTATAAACCTAAGCTTAAATTTATTTATGTGTGTTGTGAGGTGTTGTGTTATGTTGTGTTGTAGTTTGTTAATTACAATGTTAAATGTTATGTTAATGTTGTTGTGTTTGTGTGTATAATGTGATACACAAAACACTCTCTATTTAAATTGATTTAACTATTCAAAAATTGATGTTTGAGAACCACTATTTTAATTGCATTTATATGATATTTATAAATAAATTTAAATATTTTTGATGTTATACACACATAAGCAAAAAGAAAGTTGTGTTTCCTTAGTTATATGTTAAATTATATTTTTTTCCAAAAACATGTGATTTTTTATGAAATTTTCAAATATAATGATTATATTGTTATCAAATTTGTATTTTAATATATTATAATGATGAGTGTTAGATGAGAAATTTGTATTTCAAATTAATTTACATCCATTTACATTGCATTGTATGATATCCAAATATATAATTGTAAATTGAACTATAATTTTAGGAAGAGTTTGCCTTTTTTTATATGGGATGTTTTTTTTATTTTTTTTTTAAATTATAATTATCCTTGTTTTTTTAATGCATTTTTTTATATTTCAAGTTAATCTAAATAAAAATTGAATTTTTTTACACTATAGACATGAATTTCTAAATTTATTTTGTACTTTACCACATTTTATTTTATTTAAAACTTAACACTGTATTTTATATTCCATATTATAAAATTTCAAATTTAGATATATGTTAATGACAATGGAAAAATGGGATTTAATTTTTTTTTTTTTTATTTTGAAAGAGTTTCTACAACTTCACATTAAAATTCCATATAATTAATAACAATGAACTTTCAAATGTGAACATTTATACAAACACTTTTTAGATTTTTAAAATTGCTTTTAAAAATTTTGCCCCTTTATTTTTTATTTGTTTTTCATTTTTCAGTTTCAGAGTTTAACATTTGATGCTTGTAGACAAATATTTATATAAACCAATAACATTTAAAATTCTATGTATTTGATTCTTTTATTAATACATCTAAAATTACAAAACTCTTAAAAATTTAAATATAATAAAGAAACTAAAAAGAGGTTGATTTCAAATCCTAAAATTTATGTAAAACAAAAACTTTTAATTATATATACACTATCTCTTAGTATTATTATTATAGTAATATAAATTTTATTTTATATATAATAATTTAAAAATAGAAAATTAAGTTATTAGTTTAAAAATATTATATTATTTTTAATTTATCTTTACGTTATTAATAATAATAATAATTTATTAATTATAATAAATTTAATAAATTTTTAAATGGTAGACTTTATGGAAATAAAAAATTTATAATTTAATTATATTATTAATAATAATTACATAATATTTTAATGTTATTATTACAATACCAGGAATTTTTGTTTTTATATACAAGGCCATGATCGTCATGGTTACCTCGAATGAAATAATATCATCTCTAATAATAATAACAATCTTCAACTAATAATCCCTTCATATGTCTAATAATAACAATCTTCAGCTAATAATCAGTTCAGATGCCAAATGTTTTTTTTTTTTAAATTTAGGATAATCTGTCAAATTTCATTGGCTGCCACTATAAACCTAGGCTAAGTGTAACAGCGTGCAAGCTGCATAATAGCAGGAAACTTGTGCTTCAAGAAACACTGAGACGTTCACTATAGAATCACCTACTCTTTCAGCCAAAACACAACAGGTCATATATATATTCAATGAGATTTAAACCCTCATCTTATTAAAAACACCTAGCAAAACTCACAACTAAACCCATATCACTGTATTTCAGATGCCAAATGTTATTGTTATCTTCCTCTCAACATGCGGAGGACGCACCTGTTTTATAGCCCTCACGGGTTGTTTGGGTCAACGATGATGGTGGTTTCATACACGGCATTCTCAAAACTACCCCTACATTAGGGAAGACATTTTAATATTAGAAAATGGAAGACATTTTAATATTAGAAAATGGAAATGGAGGTGTTACATTTTGTACTGTTTTTTTAGTATCACTCTCACATAATTTTATTGGATTTCGAGTATTTTAATATGCTTAAATATAATAAAATTTTAAATTTTAAATAATAAAATCATTTTTTTACCTATACAACATTTCAAAAGTTAGGTTATACTGGGAACACATTTTAATGTTAAGAAATAGAAATGGAGATCTTGCATTTGTGTAGATCACTATTTTTTAATATCATTTTCCCCAAATTTCTATAGGATTTGAGTTTTCTAAAATGTAATAGAATTTTAAATTTTAAACAATAAAATTTATTATTGAAAATTATTTTAATTGTATTATGAAATGGATAATTTTCATTTTATATGGGAATTTTTTTCTTTAATATCATTTTTATTTAGTTGGAGTATAATTTAACATTATGAAATAGATGTATTTGATTTTATGTGGGTAATTATTTTAGTGAATATCTACTCTATTGGACCAAATTTTAGTATTATGAATTGGATGTATTTCATTTGTTTGAATAACTAGACATGATTTTACTAATATAAATTGGATGTAGTTCATTTTGTTCACCCAACTGGATTAGATTTTAATATTGTTGACACCTAATCATTAGGATTGGGTGAATAAATACAATTGATGTAAATAAATAATATGAAATATGAACAATCATCGAGAGATGAAGTGAACAGTCTCCCTCATGTATATAATAAAGACCAACCTCAAGGAATAATATTAATTGAATTCGTGGAGTTACTACCTGGCCTGACATGGTATCAGAGCACAAGTCCCAAGTTCTTAAAATTAGTTGTAACTCCTTGTCTGTGCCCTCTGTGCTCCCTGGGCTATGCATAATTGTCCTTTCTACATTCGTTGGCACAATTGTTTTGAATGGTCATAATAGCCCTCTATTGTAACGTTCTCTTTACCTGTTACTGCTCCTATCATTGGCGTGGCCCAGAGGAGAAACAAGTAAGCCCTTTCAAGATTGCCTCTGTGCTTGTCCGACCGGCGCTTAAACTTTCGTCTCTCTTAGAGGCTTTTGCTCCAACTATTGATGTCGTCGAGTAAGGGCTTGATGAGGTTGTAGACCTAGACGTGCGGAGGAAGAATCCATGTGGGAGTCAGGCGTTGTCTTATGAGAGACCCCTTGTGCAATTTAAATTTGATTTCGAAGGCAGAAATGGCTCCCCATGCGACCGGAGTGCTGTGAGAAGTGTTGCCGCTAAGGATTGTGTATGGTATAGAATGCGCGCCTCAGTCTGCTGCGTGAATGGTGCTGGTGAAGGACCACCTATATTGGAACGTTGCTGCGTGAATGGTGCTGGTGAAGGACCACCATACCTGCATGGAGGACAACCGGTATTGGAATGCTGCTGCGTGAAGGACCACCATACTCTCGGTATTGCATATAATTGGCATTGAAAATGTTAAATGCAGTCAAAGGGAGTTGCTAGATAACATTTTTTTGTTTACATGAAAACATAAGCATGTTAATTCTTGTATAATTGTTTTTGAGAGTAATTTATTATTTATATTAGCAAATGTTAAGCGCTATATATACCTTAGTTGAATGCGCTGTCTAGTGGAGCGTTGTGCAGTTGAATGCGTTGTCCAGTGGAGTGTTGTCTAGTTGAATGCGCTATAAAGTTTTGTGTATTTACGCTATCCAGTTCAAAGCGCTGTCCAGTTGAATGGGTTGTATGGTTTTGTGTATTTATAGTCTTTCATATTGACATGAATTTGCTATCCAGTGATATTAGAATTATATTTTTTCCCATTAAGAGTAAAATTTTGCAGCAAAAGTTTTTGTTACAGTATGCATTCAATCATATCCAATGTGGGAATAGTTCTCACTCGAAAGGAGAACTATCCTAAGTCATCCAAGATGATAAAACACACCCTCATTTTCAATGAGTTGTGGAAAGGAGTGTGCATTGGAGACGGAGACAAAGAGCCAGAACAACCTAACTCAGAAAAAGAGCTTGCCATTTGGGAAAATAATAACAGTAAAGCTTATGCATTAATCACAACATCTGTAAATGAAAAGGTGAGTCTCCATATTTTTCCATGTTCAACTGCTTTCGAAGCCTTACAAAAGCTGAAAGAACTCTATGACTCACATTCTGCACTTGAAGTTGTTCAACTCATTATTAAACTCTTCACTCTTGAATTGCAAAATAATGATCCTCTTGCTCTTGCATTCGAAGTAAAATCTATAATCCATGATATCAAATCCACTAAGGTTGACTTTGATATTTCTCTTATTTCTTTTCTCAAGGCACTTTATCCTACTTACTCCAATTATCTTGAGTCATTGCAAGAAAATGAAAATCTCAAAGATATTACCTTTGACTCTTGTGAAAAAATTGCTGAAAGAGAGAAAGCTTTTGGAAAGAAGATAGCCCCTGAATCTTCTGAAGAAGTTGTGTGCCTTTCTAATAAAGAAAATAATCCTACTCAAGATTCTCCCAGAGGAAGAGGTGGTCGAAGAGGGAGAGGAAGATACATCAGAGGCAGACACTCTCAAGGAGAAAAGGCAGATTTTCATTGCATACACTGCAAAAGAAATGGATCACATGATGCCTCTACATGCAAGTTACCATGGGACAAAATTGAGCAGCAAAGAAACCAACAGAAAAGTAAAACTAATGACACAGACAAAGGACCTGAATCTGCTCATTATGTGGTGGCACAATGTAATATTGAAGTAAATGAAGATTTATTTAATGCTTCACTTGCTTCTTGGAAAAATGACTGGTTACTTGATTCAGGAGCAACATGCCACATGACTCATAGAAAAGACTTTTTTGAAGAATTTACTGACAATGTTGATGGAGCAGTATACTTTGCAGACCAATAAAAAATCAAGCCATCATGGATTGGCACAATCAAGATTAAATTGCTTGGTCTTCTAGACTTTCTTATGCATCATGTTCTATATCTCCCACAGCTGAAGAGAAACTTGTTGTCCTTGGTCCACATCTGCCAGCAAGGTCACTCCATTCATATGTTTGATAGCAAGCTTGAGGTGAGAAAAGCATCTGACCACTCACTTGTCATGAGGGGAATAGAAGAAGAAAGGCTTCTCAAGCTGCAAGGTACCTATGCTCATGCACAACATTTCTCATACAATTCTCATTATGAAGAAGGTACACTTCCATCAAGTTTATTATGACATGCTAGATTTGGACATTTGAACTATGACAACCTCCACTTGTTGAAGAAAAATGGTGTTGCTAGTTTGCCTACAAGTCCTAGGAAATTTAAGCAATGTGATGCTTGCATTCTAGAAAGCATAGCAAACAATCTTTTCATGATTCACATTCAAGAGCACATAGAAAACTTGAAGTCATTCATTCAGATTTATGTTGTGTGATGCCTATTCCTTCTGCAAATGGAAATAAATATATGATGACATTTATTGATGACTACACCAGAATGTGTTGGGTTTATTTATTCAAGAACAAATCTGATGCTTTTCAAACATTCAAGAACTTTCATAAATGGATTGAAAATGATGCACAATCTCATATTGGGTCTATTCGCACTGATAATGGAAAAGAATACACATCAAATGAATTTGAAAACTATATTTGCCAACATGGGATCAAACATAAAAAAACTGTACCTTATAATCCCCAACAGAATGGTGTAGCTGAAAGAATGAATAGGACAATCTTAAATATGGTACGCTCCATGCTCTTCTTCAAAAATGTAAAAATAATATTTTTGGCTGATGCTGTTCTATGTGCTTCATATATAAAGAATAGATGTCCATCCAATGCTATTAGAAACAAGACTCCATATGAAATGTGGTATGGGCACATTCCTTTGGTAAAGCATCTCAGGGTCTTTGGTTCCACCTGTTATGCCTTGATACTAAAGGTACATAGAAACAAACTTGGTGCAAGAAGTCGTAAGTGTATCTTCCTAGGGTGTTCAAACACCACCAAAGCATACCATCTCTATGATGAAGTCAATAAAAAGTTTTTTGTATCTAAAGATGTAATTTTTCTTGAATCATCCAAAACTGACAATGTTGTTGAGTAGCAACTTGATCGCTTGGATAGATTCGCAAATGAAAAATCATTTCAAGAATTTGATAATCAGATTCCACATCTTGAAGGGGGGATTCCTATACTAGATCAACATGTGGAATCTTCTTCTGAAGAACCTTCTCCCACACATGAAACTCCAACAACAGATGATGCTTTAAGTGATGTGATTGATAGAATTGGGAGAGTCAATCTTGATTCAGTCCCAACTCAATCAACGGAGTAACCAGGACCATCTAAGAAAGGTCCCCCAAAGTGGCTGACGAAGACACTTGAAAGTTTTCATCCTGATGAGGTTGGAAAGACAGGAACTAGAAATTCAAACTGGCAAAATGGAGGTGATGTATATGACTCTAATTCACCTGTTGATATGGATGTTTCTTATGATTGTGAATTGAACTTGTCTACAGATTTTGAACCAACTTCCTTCAAAGAAGTTGCTTCTCATGATGAATGGAAAGAAGCGATGCAAAAGGAGTATGATGCTCTCATAAAGAATGGCACTTGGAAGTTGGTTGATCCTCCACTAGGAACCAAACCAATTGGCTGCAAGTGGGTCTACAAGAACAAGTATCAAGCTGATGGCTCACTTGACAAGCACAAAGCCAGGCTTGTGGAAAAAGGTTTTTGAAAGAAGGAAGGGGTCGACTATGAGGATACTTTTGCCCCCACAGCAAAATGGGCTACCATCGAGACACTCTTTGCCTTAGCAGCTCAGAACGATTAGAAAGTCCACCAAATGGATGTAAAAATTGCCTTCTTGAATGGAGATCTAAAAAATAATGTTTTTATGTCCCAGCCTGAAGGATTTTCATTGAAAGGACATGAACATAAAGTATGCAAACTTGTGAAATCCTTGTATGGTCTCAAACAAGCACCACGAGCGTGGTATGAAAAACTAATTGAGCATCTTTTGAAACTCAATTTCAAACATTGTGATCTTGATGATGCAACTTTATTTGTCAAGAAATTTGGCAAAAAATTTGTATATATTGTGGTATATGTAGATGATATTTTGATGACAGGGAACAGTGAAATCTACATTACATCCATAAAGAAGGAATTGGGGAAAAGTTTTGAAATGACTGATTTGGGCTATGTTCATTACTATCTTGGTGTTGAAGTAACTCAACATCCGAAGTCCATATTTCTTTCTCAAACGAAATACACTGGAGATCTGTTGAACAGGTTTGGCATGACAGAATGCAATCCTCTTACTACTCCAATGGAACAAAACTTAAATCTCACATCTATTGAAGGAAAAGAATTTGAGGATGCAACAAAGTATAGACAGCTTGTAGGAAGTCTCAACTACCTAACTACTACCAGACCAGACATTTCGTTTGTTGTTGGAATCCTCTCCAGGTTTATGCAAAAGCCTTGTGAAGGACATTGGTCTACTGTAAAAAGAGTTCTAAGGTATTTGAAGGGAACTCAAGACTTTGGGATCAAGTATACGTAGGTGGAAGACTTCAAGTTGATTGGAAACTCTGATTCAGACTTCGATGGAGACAAAGAAACTGGGGTATCTACGTTAGGGTATGCTATGAGTCTTGAATCAGAAGCTATCTCATGGAGATCATGCAAATAATCAGTTCTAGCAGATTCCACAACAGAAGCAGAATACGTGGTAGCAGCTAAGGCAATAAAATAAATTGTGTGGCTCAGGAAAATTCTTGAAGTTTTGTAGGCAAAACAAGTACAATCAACTCCACTCATGATTGACAATACCTCTGCAATAAACTTGCCCAATAACCCAAAGTTCCATGATTGAACGAAGAGCATCAACACTAAATATCATCTGATTCGACATCATGTCAAGGCCAAGAAAATCCATCTTCGTCATTGTTTCACTAATGAGCAAATTGCAGACATCTTCACCAAAGCGCTTGGAAGAGAAAAGCTTGAACGATTCAGAATGATGCTTGGACTCACCAACATCCCTTTAGATTAAGAGGGGGAATGTTGACACCTAATCATTAGGATTGGGTGAATAAATACAATTGATGTAAATAAATAATAATAAATATGAACAATCATCGGGAGATGAAGTGAACAGTCTCCCTCATGTATATAATAAAGACCAACCTGAAGGAATAATATGAATTGAAATCATGGAGTTACTACCTGGCCTGACAAATATTATGAATTGGATATATTTCTTTTTGTTCACGCTAGTGGATTAGATTTTAATATTATGAATTTGATATATTTCATTTTGATTTGGAAACTAGACTAGATTTTAGTATTATGAATTAGATGTATTTCATTTTGTTTAGGCAAGTGAAATAGATTTTAGTATTATGACGCGGATGTATTTCATTTTGTTTGGGCAACTAGATTGGATTTTCGTATTAAGAATTTTGTGGGTAATCAGCATAAAATATATTGAAAAAATAAATAAAAAGTATTAGTAAAATATTATATAGTGCTTTTTCCATAAGGATTTAAAGAGAAGAAAATGAAAAAGGAAGTACATTGTAGGAATTTACATGATAAGCTCCTTAGATAGAACATCAAAGGACACTGCTCACAAACAGATCACAAATGAGTACACAATATTCTTGATGTGGTCAAAATCCTCAACGAGAGAAGCAGTTTCTGGCCTCAACTAACGGGGCCACTTCACATTAATGACAAAAAAATAAAATTTAAAGAAGCTTCTCTCATGAATGGTCATGAGGCAAATGACCCTCTATGCTCTTTAAATATAGACCATGGACCAATTGGGGGTTAAGCCACACATCAAGTGTCGGTAATACCAAGGAGAGAATCAACCGTTACCTCACTTCATGTCTAGAACATATCGTCATCGTCGAGTTGTAAGTTATGAAAAGTACATACTAAAGAAACACACTTTACCTAACTATACACTACACCAAGTTATACTTAATTATATCTTATCTGTCGAAATATCCTAACATCCACCCTTAAGGACAACTTGGGATAGGATTGAAGGATGTACAAAGATGACACAATATGAGAAGGAATGAGGCATTAGAGCCTGTCCCCCCTTAGTGACAACTTCCTAAAATCCAACAATAAATTGAAGTTTAGTAAACTTCACCTCTCTAAGAGCCTTTGTAAACATGTTTCCAACTTGATCATCAGTTGACCAATATTTCACTTGAAGAACATGGTCATGAATGAGCTTTCTCATGAAGTGCATTTGTAGTTCACTATGTTTGTTGATCTTTGCATAGTTGAATGGCACTTTGATTATCACGCCAAAGTGTATGCAGATGTTTCTACCGAAAATGAAACTCTGAGAGGGACGAAGCCACAGGGCTTCCATACTAGCTTCAATGGCACCATGATACTCTGCTTCTGCTAAAGAAAGAGAAATGACACATTGTTTCTTGCATGCCCATGTAATAGGTCCTAAACAAAGAGTGAAGACATAACCTGCAATAATCTTTTGGTCATTAGGGTCACCACCCGAATCAGAATCAATGAAACCAACAAATAGTGGAGATGTTGTTGTGCTCTAATAAATCCCAAACTGAATTGTGCCTTGAACATAACGAAGTACTCTTTTAGCTTCTTTCCAATGACTTTCATGTGGTTTTTTCATAAACCAACAAAAAGGCCAACAACAAAGGAAAGGTTAGGATAGGTATGTGTGAGATACAAAAATTTTCCAACAAGTTGATGGTATAAGGTAGCATCAACTTCAGGGGAAGCACAAGTAACTGAAAATTTGACTCCATACTTGTTATAAATATCTGCAAAGTGTTACATAGCTTAGTATCCATGTTCTATGCTCAAACTAAAGTATATGGGATCCCCTAGTAAAATTATTACATATGATTTAGTTTAGTATATTATTATATGATGCATGAATTTATGTTTCATATGCGCATTATGGGAATTTTATTTATCATGCATACTGTTTCAGGTCTAAGAAATTTTAAAATGAATTTTATAGTCAATGGCTCACGTTACAAAGTTGTCTAACACAAGTATCTTTATGTTGTCACATAAAAGGGTAAATGGTCTTAGCGAAAAACCTTGATCATATGTGGTACAGTGCAATGATTGGAATATGGTTTAAAGCTTGTGAAACATCTATTTAATGTGCATTATGTTAGTTAATGTACTGTAACCAAGTCAAGTGTTTTTTATTTAGAAATGTTGTTATGACGTGGCTCTGTGGTATAGCCATATAGAAAAATTGTGATCACACTTACATGAAGGTAAGAAGGTCTATATACTAGGTTTGATGATAAAAATGTTATGGAACATGTTCTAAACCTCTAATTAGCATTTGAAAACATGACATTATAATTTTATGACTTACATTATTAAATTCATATCGTGGTATTATCTGATACATTCTGCAAGTTTATGCTATTAAAGGAATAATGTGTCATTCCTATGATATAATTCACATGATTTGGTATGTTTTGATACATATACCCTATAATATATGTAAAGGTCACATCTTTCACTAGCATTGAAAATTACTATGGCTTAATTAATGGTAGTAATTAATGATAAACTATATATGCTAGATATGGCAATAGAAAAACAAAGAAAATGCAAATACTACAATGAAAAGATACATGGAGGATGATGTGATGTAGAAGGAAGCTTAGATGCACCTAAGCTAACTGGCTAGAAGTTCAAGGCTAAGGGAAGCAAAATTTCCAGTGTAACCATTCGAGCTTCTCTTGAAGAGTAAACTGAAAGATATTAACAATTGGAAACCATATAAAACAATCTGAAAAATAAAGATGATTACCTGAATTACCTATACATAATAATGAAGGTCAAGGTTCCAAGCATAAAGGTATTTTTTACAAGCTCTCTCTATCTAATTTGTAGGTTTTCCATAATAGTAGGGATGATGAACATGAATACCATGCAAACACCTCTGAAACATACAACATAGGTGTTAAATTCAAGATAGTGTTAGAACTTACTATTGATAACCAATCTTGTGAGATATATTCCGCCAACCAATCGATGATTGGATCATAAAAATAGTCATACTGAAACTTTTACAAAGATAAATATTTAACTATCAGATTTGTCTCATGAGGAATATTAAGCAAACAAAGCAACGGTTGATCTTGATCGGACTCTTCAAGAATGTGGGAACTTGACATAACCATCAATGGAAGATGAGTCACCTCAACTCCCTGATATGTCCATGAACTCTCAGGTGGTGGATTGTTGAATTTGCGTGTCTTATAAAGGTTAATAATTAGGTACATACCACTATCATCAAGTGTATCACTAAAATGAGTTTTGGTGCCACTAATTTGATCAGATTTAATATTTAGCATATGAGATTCTTGGTGGATAGAAATTTTGGATACGTGAATCACAACTCTACCTTGAACATTTAAAATTGTAACACCTTCCTCCTAACCTATTAAACATTCACAGTTGAACATATCGTGAACAATGGATTCAATTTCTTCATCATCTGATTGTGAAGTCACACCATCCTGTATGACGTTGCAATCAAGGTTAGAAAAATAAGGATCTAAAGGATTTAGATAAATTTTTGGTATAATAGACTCATCAAACATATCCGCGTATAATGCATAATGTGCTATAGTTGAGGAAAGATAAAGAAACTCAAGAGGGGAGAGTTAGATTGTAGCTGAATTTCAATCAATTTTTAAATTTTTCATACTCATATTAGCTTGCAACAATGGTTCATTTGCATGCATGTTATGATATGTAATATTATTCTAACATCCACCGCCCCACATGACAATTCCTTCTCTCCTATGCCAAGCTAGAGAAGCCAAAATTGAAAATTACAAAGCTCCATCTCTTGAGCTATGAGGGTGTATGTATATGAAATGAGGTGAATCTACACCTCCCATGTGACTCTTGACCTCCCTCATGACTCTTGAGCTTCTAATAAAACTCATTCAAATTACTATGTGACCTTTGATTTTCCAGATGAATTTATAACTTTCTAGTGACTTTTCACATTCCATGTGGGACCATTAGGCTTCCAAATTTTAAAAATTTGTCAGTTTTGGAAATTAGATAATTACATTCCACATGTGATGTGAAGAAACACATTGGCTCATCTAAATTTGTAATGACACTATGTGAAGCCATGACTTGGCGACGGTGACATAAGAAATCATTTCATCAATGAAAACCTCTTCTCCTTGCTACTATGACATTAAATTCTTAATGATGGATATTTTTTTGTTATTTATATTCACCCTCCAAAGGGTATGAATGAGTGTCAAAACCTTCCAAGTCAGCATGATTTTCCACCTCTTTTGTCTTGGTCCATGACTCCTTTGTGTCTTTCATGTTGATTCTTCCTTTTACACATTCTTCGGAAGTGCTCTCTTGTAACTCATGCTTGGAATATTCCTTTAGATTCACCTTACCATGTTGATATGGTACACCTGCAAGTGATGTTCTCTCATGGAATAGCAAGGGCAGTCTAAAAATATCTGAATCTGACTTGCTTCCTATGCAATTTATTGATTGAGCTAGGACATAGTGTAGGATTGAGGTGAGGGATTAGTGATTTTACAGTGCAAAAAAATAGGAGGTAGCGATGAGGGTCTAATAACTATGAATATGCAATACATAGTTATTACAGGATATGAAGGAAATATTGCACAATTGATGGACTGAGAAATGTAGCAAGGAAAAATTTCTCCCTATGATTACGTAACATGCAGTTCTAGAAGAACTGAGACAATTAATTTAAGTGTTGAGAAATTCAAGGACTAAGACATGGAACGAATTCTAATTGAGAATGCATAGTGAAAAGTGGATGCTTGACTAGGCAGAGATTTCATAGTGAGCAAGTGAAAGAGTTAGGAACTGGACACTAATATTGCACAATATGTAGTTCTTAGAGGTAGTGACTACAAAATGCATAGTTCCTGAAGGAAAGGATAAATGAATGGGGATTATGACTATGTAACGTGAATTTAAAGAAGCAAAGATGATGGGTGGTTGGTCAGGGAACTTACAAAGAAAGAAAACTCAAGAATTGACTAAGTGTGGGATCAATAAAACAGAAGGATGGGACATGAACATGAACAAGGCTTAAGCATGATCACACACTCATAAAAAATCAAGAACATGAAAACAAAACACTTACCTCTAAGTGTGACACTTGAAACATAGCCTTACAACACCTGGAACACAAGATACAACATAGTTGTCGACTGTTGAGAGAAAGTGTGCTAATCTATGTGAGAGTGTCTAATGTATATTATTATTATATATAGGATCAACTTATGTAGAAGAGATTTCCAGAGATTCCTATAGTTGTGCACCAGTGTGTGACACATTCAGAAACAATAAAAAATAAAACTTGTGACAACAAGAATAAGTTAATACGATACTTAAAAGAAATAAAGAAAGTGAAAGTGATACACGTGAAAGCTAAAAGAAGGAAAAGTGACACTTGATAAAGTGAAAGAAATAAAAAATGAGAGTTGCGAAAGTAAAAGTGATACTTATGAAAGAAAAAGCATCCAAGATAAATATTTTAGAAAACTCACTGGGATGATGGTACATTTGCAAGTAAGAGTGAGGGAAGCTGTCAACTGAAATTACTCACGGACCGTCTTCATGGATTGCACATCCACTATCTTTTTGAATTGCATAGTCACTATTCGCATGGGTTGCATAGTAACTATCATTGGGAATTGCATTGTTGCTATCACTAGGCACTATGTAGCCACTATATCTAGTGACTGTGCAGGAACCACTACCAGAGACTATGGAAGTGCTACTCTCAAGCACTGCACAACGCCTGTCCTAAACGGTAAACATTGACTACTAAGATTTCCATAAGAGCGTGTGCTTGCGAATGAATCAAAAGTATAAGAATGTGTAAGAAAGTTCCTTTGACTCTTAGATTCTCAGAATAACTGTTGAACACTTAGAAAACCATCAAGTGACCATGAAGTGTCAGTAGACAAATTGGAACAATAGATCATAAGATCATAAGAAGGCTCCAAAATTCAAGTATAGGAAATATTTTGGAGGTCATTTTTCATAGGGACAATGAATTATTAACTCAAATATCTTTCTCATGAAGTAATACCTCCACATCTTAATGGAATTCATAATGGTTTCCAACTCCAAATCACGAGTGGGATAATTCTATTCATTCTTCTTGAGATTTCTAGATTCACAACATATTGCATGTTCATTCTACATTATAACTCCTTCAAGTCCTTCTTTACATGCATCTATGCATATGAGAAATTCCTTATCTCAGTAAGTTATCTTTAATATAGGGTCATTTGTTCGAAACGCGTTGACAAATGATTTGTTATGTGATTTTGCCGAAATTATTCTCTCAAACAACCTCTTTAACTATTGAAATACCTATTCACATTGATGAGACTAGTCAAATGTTGTAATTTTCCTTTGCAAGGAAGTAATAGGATGGGATATCCTCGAGAAACCTCAAATAAATTTTATATAATATCCTGCAAAACCCATGAAAAACGTTACCTTTGTCATATTATTAGGTGTTGGCCACTCATCAACTGTTTTAATCTTTACTGGGTTTATTGCTAACCCTTATTCTAGATAATATGACCCAAATAATGAATATTTCACTGGTAGCACTTATTCAACTTGGCATAAAGATAGTTCAATATAAGTACATGTAACACTATCCATAGATGATGTTCATGCTCTTCCTTAGATTTAGAATATATGATGATATCATCCAAAAAAATAACAAACTTATCTAAATAATTTTGGGAGATACCATGCACGAGGCACATAAAAACACCAACTGCATTATCTAACCCGAATGACACCACTATGAGTTCATAATGATCGTTTCAGGTTCAAAAAGTTTGCTTTACTGATGTCCTCTTCCTTAATCCTTCCAGATCATCCAATGAACTTAGATCAATTTTAGAAAATATCTTCAGTCACCTAAGTTGGTCAACAAATCATCAATTCTTAAAAATGGGTACTTATTCTTTAATTTGAACTTGTTGAACTAAAGAAAATCAATGCATGGTCTCATTGTACCATCCTTCTTTAAAAAAACTAAAACTAGGGAACCCCATGGTGATACACTTGGTCACACGTACCCTTTCCTTAAGATTATTTCTACTTTGATTTGTGATGCTTTTGTTTTTGGTGTGCTCATGTTGTATGATGTTTTGTACTTTGGGCTAGATCCATGTACCAATTATATAGTGAATCTGTGCCTCTTTTTTATGGTAACCATATAATTCTAAAAAACACATCTTCAAACTACTCAATCACTGAGTGATTCCCCGGGGTTTGTTCTTGATCCTCAACTATCTCCTCTAATGGGATGCATATATTTGGCACCCTTTTATGAAATTATGTTTTAGTTGCATAGTGTATATCTCCCTATCATAAATGGGCCTTGGTATCCCCTCCACTTTACCTTGTTTTCTTATTACTCTAAGAAAGTGATTGTCTTTTTGTAATAATCTAGTAATGCATGATGCTTTTATAGTTGATAGAAGCCAACTAGAAAATTATGTGTTATTTTTTGCAACTACGGTCAAATGCCTCTCTGGAAAGCTCAAATAACCAATATGGGTATTGCATTAGATTCCTCTTTTCGAGAGGACCAAAATCGAAGCGACCTCAAGCTCATTTGGACACATTTTATTAAGCTACCTTCTCTTCTCTTTTGTCTTTGTTAGCATAGGTTTGACAGAAGGAGTTCATGCAAGGCTTTGAAATCCCAAGTGTGAGGTTTGCTCTGAGTTAGGGCTTTTTGGTTTCTAGACACTCGCACATAATAGGGAATTTATGTACCTAGCCTTTGGCACAAAGTGATCATGACAACGTCCAAAGAGCCTTGGACATTCACATAAAGGCTTATGGGAGCGTCCAGGGCTTCAAAGCCAGATATGGAGATGCCGGTCCCCAAACACTGGCATAAAGTGGTCCTAAGAGTCTTTAGGCTATCCAAGATGGATTCACAGTAACTACATTGGAGTGTCATGGGGATTTTTGGAATATTGGGTAAATTGGTCCTCGAAGAAGCCAAGGTGAAAATTCGAAAGTTCCCTCTCTTCATATATGAGGGTGTATTTATAACAAACGAGATGACTATCCACCTCTTATGTGACTCTTAACCTACCTCATGACTCTTTTCAATTCCTTTTTGACCTTTGAGTATTTACATGACTTTAGAACTTTCTAGTGACTTTTCACATTCCATGTGGGACCATTGGGCTTCCATGCATTTTACGTTTTTCTCACTTATAAAAATCACATAATTACATTCCACATGTGATGTGGCAAAATCCATTAACTCATATGAATTTTTAGTGACACTATGAGAAGCCATGGATTGGTGACAATGACATAGGACTTAATTTCATCAGTAACGAGCTCTTATCCTTGCTACTATGACTTTAACTCCTTCATGATGGATATTTTCTTATTCTTTATCATTACCCTCCAAAGGTTATAGATGAGTTTCAAAAGCATCCATGTCAGCAAGAGTTTCCACCTCTTTTTTCCTATTCCAAGACTCCTTCATGTCCTTCATTATGGTTCTTCCCTTTTTTACTTCTTCGAAAGAGCTCCCTTGTAAAGCCTAATTGGAATCTTCCTTTAACATCACCTTTCTATTCTTAGATGGTACACCTACAAATGAAGTTCACTCATGACAATGAAAGGTTAGTAAAAAAATATCCTATTCTAACTTGTTTCTCTTGCAACTCACTTATTGAGCGAGGACATAGTGCAAGATTAAGGAGAAGGTTCGCAGATTGCACAGTGCACAGAAAATGGAGGTAGTGATGAGGCTCTAATAACTCTGGCTACACAATTAAGGGATATAAATTAAATATTACGTAGTTGAGGGTGTAAAGGATGCAGTGAAGTAGTCTTGCTCACTCTAACTATGTAATGTGTAATTTTGAAAGGGTTGATGTATTTTATTTCACAATTGAGGAATTCAAGTACATACATAGGGCTTGACTATTGAATGAGAATGTGTAGTTTTTAGTGGAGCCCTAACTAGGCAGATATTATATAGTGACAAAATGCAAGAGGAAGGGAGTGGACAATGAGATTACTCAATGCACAGTTCTTAGAGGGACCCACTATGCAATCCATAGTTATAGGAGCAAAGGATGACTAACTAGGGCTTATGACTATGTGGTGCGTAATTCAAGAAGGCAAGTGGATGGGTAGTTTATCATGCCAATTAAAAAGGCAAGAAAACTTAACAATTAACTAAATGTGGGATCAATAAAGCAAAAGGATGAGACTCGAGCATGAATAAGCATTAAGCATGACCACACACTCATGGAATGCTCTCAAGGACTACATAATGCTTTCCTTGATGGGTAAGCATTGACTATTGAGTTTTCCATAAGAGGGTGTGCTTGAGAATGCATCAAAAAGGTAAGAATGTGTAAGAAAGTGATTTTGACACTTAGTTTCCCAGAAGAAGACTGATCACTTAGAAAAACATCAATGAACTATGTAGCGATAGTGAGAAACTTGAAATGGAAAATCATAACATCACAAGGAGGCTCCAAAATTCAAGTGTAGAATTGTTTTTAGAGGTGTTTGTCCGAGGGACAACACTTGGAAACACACTAGAAGAAATTGAACTTCTCTACTTAGGTCAACCCTTATTCTTCATTCATTGTATGGATCACCTCAGCTTACCCATTTAACCTGGTTATAGATGTAGTATCTTCCATTCCCTTTCTTGGATCAACACATTTACAAAGCTTATGACAATTCTTTTGATTTGGGAGAATTTTAGTATGTAGCGACGGGTTTGAAATGGTTATATTTTTAGTTCCATATCTATTTCTTCTTCACTTCTAGCAGACATGTTTAGTACACTATCAGAGTCACTACATCAAGAGAAGCATTGCTTCACTACAAGTGATCCCCTTCAATACCCTTGCAAAGTTTCTCGCTTCACCTCTCTGTGCAAGAATCCTTCTTCTTTAACCCCATATTTTACTTTCAATATGCTCATTGGTATTTTATTAGTGTTTATACCACTAAGGTAGAAGAGATATCCCGACTTATTGAGAGGAAAAGAGGTTGTTCCTTCAGAAACTGTTATATACCTTTAAAATTAATATCCTCATAATTATATTTCCCTTTTCCCTTCTCTAATCAATAGGATCAACATGAAAAGCACCATTCAATTACAACACTAATTCAATGAATTAATATTATAAAATGGGTATGGGTGTTATGGTTATTCTCAAAGTTTTTCATTCGAATGGATCATATTTTCCATTTATACATCATACTCCTTTAAATATATGTATACCAAACAAACAAAGGTATCATAGACTGGCCAAGCATTATTCATCATCAGAATTTACCGTTTAAATCTCTACCACATTGTTATTTTTAGATGCAAATTTACTTTTCATGTATGATCTTATTGAACCAAACACGAAAGAAAAGACACGAGACAAAAAGAAAAAGAAAAAGAAAACAATAGAAAAACAAAGAAAATCCAAAGAATACAATGAAAAGCTACATGCAGGATGCTGTGATGTAGAAGGGAGCTTAGATGCACCTAAGATAACTGGCTAGAAGTTCAAGGCTAAGGGAAGTGAAATTTCTAGTGTAAACTTTCGAGTTTCTCTTCAATAGTAAACTCAAAGATATGAACAATTAGAAACCATATAAAACAATCTGAAAAAATAAAGATGATTACCTGAATTATCTATTCATAAGAATGAAGGTCAAGACTGTAAGCATAAAAGTATTTTTTAGAAGCTCACCCCATCTAATTTGTAGGTTTTCCATAATAGCACGGATGATGAACACGAATACCATGAAAACACCTTTGAAACATACAATGTAGGTGTTAAATTAAAGCTAGTGTTGGAACTTACTATTGATAACCAAACTTGTTAGATATGATTCCGCCAACCAATCAATGATTGGATCATAAAAATTGTCATACTAAAACTTTTCCAAAGATAAATATTTAATTATCGGATTTGTCTAATGAGGAATATTAAGCAAACAAAACAAGGATTGATCTTGATCAGACACTTCAAGAATGTGGGAACTTGACATAACCATCAATGGAAGATGAGTCACCTCAACTCCCTGACAAGTCCATGAAATCTCAGGTGGTGGTTAGTTGAATTTGCGTGTCTTATAAATATTAATAATTAGGTACATACCACTATCATCAAGTGTATCACTCAAATGAGTTTTGGTGCAATTAATTTGATCGGATTTAATATTTAGCATATGAGACTCTTGGTGGATAGAAATTTTGGATACATGAATCACAACACTCCTTTGAACATTTAAATTTGTAACACCTTCCTCCTAACCTATGAAACATTCACAGTTGAACATATCGTGAACAATGGATTCAATTTCTTCATCATCCGATCATGAAGTCACACCATATTGTACGAGGTTGCAATCAAGGTTAGAAAAATAAGGATATAAAGGATTTACAGAAATTTTTGGTATATTAGACTCATCGAGCACATCCATGTACAATGCATAATGTTCTATAGTTGAGGAAAGGTAAGGAAAATCAAGAGGGGAGAGTTCGATTGTAGCTGAATTCGAATCGAATTCTAAAATTTTCATACTCATATCAGCTTGGAACAATGGTTGATTGGGATGCATGTTATGATCTGTAATATTATTTTAACATCCACCACCCTAATGATAGTGCCTTCTCTCATATGCCAAGCTAGAGAAGCCAAGGTGAAAAGTACAAAGCTCCCTCTCTTGAGCTATGAGGGTGTATTTATATGAAATGAGGTGTTGGGTCCCTATAATACTAGTGATTACCCCATTACTATTGTAGTTATACCCCTTATTAATAGTGCCCCTATTGCCCCCATATTGTTATTACTGTGCCCCATAGAATCCCTCTATTGTTATTTTTGTTGCTTTATATTATTATTGTTAGGTCGGCTGGTTTATATGTGACTCCCTTAGACTCCTATATATAGAAAGGAGGTTTTGTCATTTGAATCATCCAAGAATTGTTCATTATTTAATGTAAAGGAGGTTTCCCCTCGAAGAGGCTGAATTCTAAGGCGTTGATCTATCTTTTCTATCTTTTCTTGAGCTAGTTTCATAACATTTGGTATCAGAGATTTGGATTCTAGGGTTTCGCTGCTCCAAATAGGTCATCGTGGCATTTTCGCTATAACTATTTTTCTGTGACGTTTTAGAAGTCGAAAAAAGAACCCATTTGAGAAGAAATCACGCTGAAACTTGGGTCCAAATGTCAAAGATTTTCACACGATATTTGCCGAGATATGATCTAAGGAAGTTGTCTCTTTGGGGATCAGATTCAAATTTCGTAAAAAGGTTCAGAAAGAGGACGGACTGCAATTTGTTTTATGCATTTTTTAGATCCAAAGGTCAAAACAGTGACTCATGGCACGTCGTACAAGTTCGCTCTACTGAACTAGTCTATAATCAAGTCACTGTGGGAGATTTCGCATAACTCTTCCTTGGAGAAACCAATTTGGGTCAGAATTATGGAATTGGAAAGAGGACACAAAGGGATACTATAGATCAAAAATTCAGAACTAGATGATCGGAAAGTACAGAGATACATCAAAGGCAATATCAAGCTCCTACAAAGTGAAAAAAGGTGTGTAGATTTTCTTAAATTTTTGCTTAAGCTTGGTTTGAAAATTTATTTTGAAGGAATTCAAAGGGCATAGTAGAGCATTATTATCAGTAACTGATGCGCCAAGGAAAGAAAATGCAAACACCTAGTAAGGAACCTGAAAGCTCTAGCATGACTCATGAAGAAGAGGAAGAAATGCAACATGATATATCAAAATTACAAGACAAGTGCAACAAATTTACTCTCAACCAA
>APFE031217411.1:0-54039 GCA_000404065.3 Pinus taeda | reverse complement strand
ATGATATTGGCTTTTCAGGTGCTATTTAATTTGTTTGCCTTGTTTTTGTTTGCAGGTTCACGACAAAGGAACTCATTTGGATCAAAGGAGCGAAGGCATCCCCAAACTTGCGTTGGACATAAGGTAGGCCCTAAACACACTTGTTTGCCATTATTTATAAAAGCATATTTATAGAAAGATAGTGTCTGGTTGGTTTGCTTGTCATTAGGTCTTCTTTAGATTCTAGGAAGGTCTATCTTGTCCGCAAGATCGACTCGTTCCGTGTGACACTCGCCTTAAATATAATGTATTGGAGTTCTTGTTGGAGTATTTATGATTTATGACTAGGTTTGTGAATCTTGTTGACCTCCTTATACTCAACGTTCCTTTGCATCATCTTCTACTTGAGGTATCACTTCTCCAACTGTTGTATTTTTATCAATGCTTCAATCCCATGCTTCATTTTCTTTAAGTTCAACAAATTTTTTTTTTATTAATTTATTTTTACTGGATTGTACAACTTGTATTCCTTAAAGTGATCATTGTACCTAATAAAATCACACCTCTCACTTATGTCATCTAGTTTCCTTCTCAACTCTATAGGCACATGAGCATATTCCACACAACGAAATACCTTGAAGTGTGCTACATTGAAACTCATACTTGTCCATGCTTCCTTTGTAACATTTTTCATCACACTTCTAGTGGGATTTGTATTCAAAACATAAATTGAGCAAGCTACTTCTTTTCCATAAAACTCATTTAATATTTGTTTTATCTTCAATATGATTCTAGTCATATTTATGATGGTTCTCATTTTCCTTTCAGCTACACCATTTTGCTATGGTGTTCACCCTATTGTGAATTGTCTTTTGATGCCATGATGCTTGTAAAATATATAAAATATTTTTTATCATACCTACCTCCTGTGTCTGATCTTTACACTTTAATTTGATTTACTTTGCTTCTCTACAATTACCTTTAATCCTTGAAACTTGGTAAAAATTTCACACTTCCTTGCAAGAAAATACACCCAAGTCTTTCTGTTGTAACGATCTATAAAGGTTAGGAAGTAGTAAATTCCTTCGAGTTGCTATGTCTGCATTGAACCACATATATATTTATGAACCAACTCCAAAGGTGTCTTTTCTCTATAATATACTACCTTAGGAATATTGTCTCTATGTTGCTTTGCTAGAATGCAACTCTCACATGAACCAGTTGTCTCTTGAATGGGAGGCAATCACTCAACCATCTTCTGCTACTGCAATAGTCTAAGGCCACCAAATATAGAGGATAAAACATAAAATTCCATAGCCAAAAAACATTGAAGCAATATTTTTAAGAAAATGATTCATCATGTCCATCATGCTTCATGGAAAGAGGATACATCTTATTCTTTGTCATCTTTACTCTAGCAATCAACATCTTATGTTGGGGTTTATCCTTTAGGAAATAACCATCTCCTTTAAAGACCACATTATATCCTTTTTGAGTAAGCTATCCAACACTAAGAAGATTATGTTTCAAACTTAAAGCATAGTACACATATGATCTGTGCCTTTTTTTACCTTGTTTTGGTGAGGATATTAACCATTCCTTTTCCCATATCTCTTAGAATTTTTTCTAACCTTGAGTTTCTTCCTTACTCATTCACCCATATCTATAATTCTTATTATTTTATTGTATTATGATTACCACATGTGTTATATATAAGCCTATTGTAGTTCCTACAACCACCCTCCAAAATTTTTCCTTAGCCTGTTTTGGAGCCTCCCTATCAACCTACAAAATAGATTGCCTTGCTTCGTCAAGTCCTCAAGCTTCAGTGTCTTTCTTGCTCAAAGGAAGCATGTCGATCACAGTTTGATCTTTTCCCTTCACATGCTGATCACCTGAAGTTGGTCCAATTGTAGGCTAAGCAACTTCCCAATGAAATCTGCGCATTTCTCGATGGAAACCATCCTTCCCTCCAGGAATTGTGTAATTCATTCTCACAGCCTGCTGGGTTCCAGGATTGCACAATCTTGCCAGCTAAACCTCCCAACATGATTTGCAAAATTTTTTCCACCAACAAGTTGTTCAACCCAAGATTTGCACAAATTTGGGCAGTAGTCAACTGCTCTACCTAGAAATTGTGCAATCCCCTTTGGCAGTCAGCCCACCTGACAGTCAGAAATGTGCATTTCTCTCCAGTAGTCGAGCAATCGGTTGCATGTGCAACTGAGTTGACCAGTTCCCTCTGGGACTGAGAAAAACTGACTTGCATGCATAGACTGCTTCTCCCAAGGTAGCATGCAAAGGCATCCCTTGTTTTAGGGATCTATGTTTAGTAGTTGGATGTTACATGCAAGGAGTAATTCAGAAACCTCCCTCCAAGTGTCACTTCCCCTAGATTTGTGGCATGCACGTAACAACCTCAATGTTATCAAAAATCATCAACCAGAAGCTGCAAAGCTCATTCCTCACATCAACCTTGTAGCTTTGAAATCCCACATCACATCTAGGAGTAGTTGGCACATTTAGCTCAGTTGTTTTGGGGTAAGCTTGTTTCCCATGCCTTGTGCTACATTTCTGTCACTTTTTGGGTTTTCTCTTGTATGAATACTGCTTTCTTGATTCCTTTGAACACCTATTTTCATTTACATGTATTATATCTTGTCCTAGCTCTGATTCAATTTTATTTGCTATCTCACTGTTGTCGCATGTATGAAAATATTTTGCATAGACGTTCACCCAAATGACGAACGACCTCACCCACATGCATGTGATCTGTTTGCTAAATCCTCTATTCATGTTTTGCATGCACTATTTATCACTTCTACTATCACTTAGTGTTTCCATGCATTTCATCAACTTACTTGCTTTCAGTTTCCTGTTGGTGAGTCGAGCTAACCTTGGCCCAGTCTCTACCTTAACCAAGGTTGCATTACACAATTTGTAGAAGAAAGTTTCACCTTTCTCTTCAAATTTGAGCATTTTAGCCTAGCACTAGCCTCCTGGACTGAATTGCGCATTTCTGGAGGTCAGTGGCTACTCGACACAATAATTCACGTAAATTTGTCCCCGAGCTAGCAGTGTTTCCCAGCTGAAATCGCACATTACGGAATCCCAACAACCAACTGCACAATAGGATTACGCATTCTACATTTCTAGCAGTGATTCAGTCTCCTAGTAGCTTGGATTATGCCTTGTGCAGTCTTGGCAGTTGGTCTCCCAACCTCCCGGTTGAAATTGCGCAACCTTCATGATCCTTCACCCATGTATGTTGCAATTTAGTCCTCATATTCATTTTGGTTTTTGATTGACAGATTGCTTGCTATGAGTGTTTCCATGTCTCCAAGTAGCATAGGTGTTCATCTTCCTCTTAGTAGTATAGGTACAATGGTTTCCAAGACAACAGAGATGAAGATACCATTCAGAGCACACTTAGGGATGTAGTCCACTTGGGGATGTAGTCGATCAAGTGTCTATGGCCTTACCTACTCACAAAGACATCAAGCTGTTCGTGGAAAAGGATATCAAGAAGAAAAATCAAAATGAGCAAAATCATGAACAACAACTGAAGGCAGCATACCGAATGTAGCGAATGCAGTCAATAAAGCATACACAGTGAATGCAAGTGGAAGGTTGTTGACAACATAGAGGCAGAGAAAAGTTGCAAGATCAAGTAGATCCATTGATATTGAAAGAAAATTTGGAGACTCAAGCTATGAAGTGACAACATGACATGAAGATCATGCAAAGGGAGAAGATGGAACAAAGAAGGAGTTGCATGTGCTGAAGCAGCAACTCAGGAAGAACATGATGTTGCACAGATAGTCCAATGAGTTGTAGCAAGAACAAGAACAACAGTGGACACAACATGCACTCACAAATGAAACTACGGTAGTACAAGTTAAGGATCCATCCCAGTAGCTGACACAGAGCAAACATGGTGAGTAGTGTTGTTGATCACATGCAAAGGATCTAGGAGCATGTGTGTCATTGAGCACACACATGCAATCCAACCCATTCAACACACTCACCAAGGCGAAGACAATAAGCAAGTCCAACTGGGGTTGAACATGCACTTTGGCAAGGTGATGTGCATGACCATTAATACACACTTGAAGATCAACACAGACACTATGCATCAGTGTGTTTTCGGTTCAATCGTACCCAAGAAGACCATGCGCATGTTAGAAGGCGAGTTGGATGAAGGGGCCAAACCAATGCACTGGTTGCAATGGAGGCAAGAGTTCGCTTCAGCAAGATGTCACCATGAGGTGCATGCACCCCATCACAGATGACCAAGCTTGGCATCAACTCACCAGCTTCACCATCACAAGCATGTCAGAGAGTTGGTATCACCACAGTAGATCGAGTGTCAGTGATGTCAGTTGGATGTAACAACCATAGAGTAGGTGAAGGGTCGTGAGGGTATTTGAATGGTCACAAAGGTGAATGTCAAGGGTCACCCCACCATTTGCTATAAATATTCCCTCATAACTCATTATATAGGCTTTTGGTGAGCCAAGCTTCTACTAAGACTATCTTGAAGAAGGCTTGGACGATATTGTAATGCACCTTGGCTTCTCCACTGCACAAAGCTAGTACATCTCTTTGGAGGAGTAAGCGAATGTGGTTGTAATGTTCCAGTGATGGGGCTAGCAAGTTTACATGGTGTATTGTGTGATTGTGACTTACACTTCTTTAATAATAACATCCAACACATTTTCATACATATGTTCTTATTGTAGTTGGATTGTTCCAGTTGCTTTAATGATATATGTTGTTTAACTTATGTACTTGTATATGAATTGATTTATATGAAATTATATGAATCTTGTTGCTAATGTGTTGCATATGTTGTTAATGATGTCACCGTCTGTGTCGACTTCTCTTCCAGACACCAGGCATAACTTTCTCTAAACCTTGTTATATTAACCATCACACTTGTCTCGGACTGATTCGTGAGTTTTATTAGTGTTATCTTACCTTGTATGTTGTGACTGCCACATCCATGTCGACTGCTCTACCGGAAGCTGTGCATGTCCTTTGTGTTGTGTGTTCCTAGCCAAGTTGGGAGTGATCCCTTTCAACCTGGAACTCACCTTCACCTTCCTCTCCCTTTGAAGTGTTGTAACCTGTCATACTCATTCCTTGACTCAGTGTATCAGTCACACCATGCTACTGACAGAATTATCCTTCTTGCCTCTGTGCGACATCGCGGTCAAGGAATTACCTTACGACCCACTAGTGGGACTCCTACACCAAACAGTCTAAGTTCTAATTGGGAATTATTACCTAAGAGATCCCCTTGACATGTTGGCAGGTCAAGCACCATCAACATTTCTGGTGCTAGAAGGAGGGCCTTATGACAAGCAGTGTCCTCTCATCCAGTTTTGTACCTTTGCATATCTTCCATAGAGTCTTGCATTCTTCTTCCCCCGAGGTGTTTTTCAAATCGTGAAGATGTCTCCATCTTGGGGAAGCTTATCAATAGCTTATCCACTCACACGTATGATGGTGAAGGTGAAGTGGCCTAGATTGAGTACTTACATAACTTCCTTTCCATGATTTATGAGGAATATGAGTTTATTAACGAATAGGCTGGTGTGTTGCTTGCATTCACACTTTGTGAGTCCCCATTTCGTTGGGTGCTCAGCCTACCGCTGACACCATGCAATCATGTGAGAACTTTTGTGATCTTATTGAGGACATGTTCTGTCATTTTGATCCAGACCATCTTGACCATAAAATGTTACAACAACGGAGGGCTCTACAGGAATCCGTTATTGATTTTTGGCAGTGCTTCTGTGACTTACAATTTTAAGCTCTGAGGAGCGAGATGAAGCTCGCTTATCTCTAGGACTAGCTCGAGTACTATCTTAAGAGATCAACCCATCCCAAGAGGAAGTTTGATATCAAGCCTTGCTCAACATTCTTCATTGATGGAACTGCACAATCTCATTTGGGAGTAGGAACTGTCTCAACGGAATGTCCTCCTCCCTCTCATTCAATAGTTCCACCATCGCCATGTGATGTTAAGGATCATGTTCACACACCTATTCAACCTTCACACCCTCCCAACATCACTCCACACAATTTTCGCGCAGATTTGGTTGTGAGTCCTTCAAGTTCTCATATGCATTCCTTTTTTCGACCTTTGTCTTCATACCCAGGTGTTCCTCTAGATGATGTTGTCTTCTGTTTGTCCATTTTGGACTCTCCACTTGTTGTGAATGAGGAACAACCCACTGATGGATTTGGTGTTGTAGAACCAACATGCGTTATCATTCATGAAGAGCATAAGTGGAAGCTTGAGCATCAACACTCGGAAAAGGGTGAATCCCTTCCTTCCAAGCCCCCTCTGTTCCTAACATTGTTGGTGAACCTACCATCTATGATTTTGCACGTGTTTCTTCATCTACAGATGCACCCATTGTTGATCTTTTGTAGGACACACCGTATGTTAGCCCATCATCCAATAATGGAGAGGACTAATCATTCATTGAAAATCCACTTAATCTTTCATCTTCTCTTTTCGGAAACGCAGAGGGTGAATATCCTTCCTTCTCATCTACTCCTCTGTGTGATTCATCAAATCATGAGGATGCCGACCAACATCCTGAATTTTCTGAACCTGGCTGTCATGATCTCTTCACCTCATCATATAATCATGATGTTGATTCACTCATTGTTAATTTTTCTAAGCCACTGGTCTACAAAGATCCATCTATCAACAAAGTTGAAACCCCACAGACCGTCAAGGCACTTTAGCCTGAGCTAATGGTTATGCCAGGCCCTCGTTGTCCTGAGTTTGGTTTCACTTCTGATCAGAAAATTGTTCAAACACTCAAGGCTCCTCGTCACTCATTTGTATGCACTCAAGATCAATCTAACACTCATATCACACTTCCTCCACTTGAACTACACAATCCCATTGCTCATGCATTGGAGGAGTCTTATATTGCAAGCACTCTTGTGCAACACAAGTTATCTTTATTTCTTTCATTTTCTTGCATGTCATAGTTAAGAGTGTGCTCATACTTCAAAGCTACACGTAGTGTCGCAAAACACCATGATAAGTCCATGGACTGTCCGTCATGCACATGCACTCACTTATGTCTCGTGGGCACTTTGAAACACGAAGTGTCGCTGTCTTCATTGTTATATATTTCTTGTATGCTAGTCTACACAACTGGGTTACTCACAGACCAAGCCTTCACCCACATGGGTATACCAATTCATCGGTGGCTACATTGGAAGTATCACTTCAAGTGATCAGGCCCTTGCACCATCAATGTAGGAGTAGGAGTAGTGTTTTCTTTCAGTTGTTTGCTTTCATGCTTGTTTTCTTACATGCTTTGTTTACTTGTTTGTTTTCTTTCTTGTTTTTACTTGTTTCTCTTTCATTTTCGCTTCTGCTCTTGCTTTTCTTTGTTGATTTTTAGTTCATTCACTTGTTTCGTTCATAGGATAGTTTGCATGAAACCATGTGTGACTCATGAAATGAGCTTGGTAAAGTACAGGAGAGTTTGTACAACTATCACTACTTGGTTATCTGTCATCTTTCCTTTGTATGATGAACTTGTTACTCTTATTCCATGATACGTCAAAGTAAAATACGTATTATTTGAAGTGAACCTTGGTGTAAACACAACGCTTGCGCGCTAACTAGTGTCACCTTCTCTAGTTGATTGTTTTTGGGTTAACCCTTGTCAGCTCAGTCAAGTAGAGTAAGGTGAGGGGGATAACCTTAACAAGCATGTCAAAGATACAATAAACTACTTCTCTGATAGAACAACCTTTTCTACTCTCAATAAGTCGAGATCCCTCTTCTGCCTCTGAAATAATAAGTGCTATGCAAAGTGAAAATGAAAAATGAAAAAAATGAAACGTCAAAAAATTCAAAAATAAAAATAAATAAGGTGAAAGAAGAGAAAGGATTCCTGCACAGGGAGGTGATGCAAGCAACTCCACCAGGGTACTGACCAAGCTAACTAGCAGTGGAGCCATGCCTGTGTTCTTATGTGACTCCACCGGGGTACTGTCCAGGCTCGCTGGCACTAGAGAAACACCAAAGATGAAACTTAGACTCTGAAGACTATATTGCTTGTGCAACTATATAAACCTCAACCCCAATTGAAACAATTGTGTTGCGTTGGCTTGGAATGTGTGTCAATCGACCAAGAGTCTAGTAGATGCTACATGTTACATCAAGCTAGTGTGAAGCCAAGTTGAGCTAAGAATTGAGCAATACTTCCAGAGGTGTTAGATTACTTTTCACAAACAAGGTTCATTTAGAGAGCTGGAGTTCTACCAATGTGTTGCCAAGTGTTGTAGCAGATACAACCACCCTCCAAAATATTTCCTTAGCCTGTCTTGGAGCCTCCCTACCAACCTTCACAACAACTTGCCTTCCTTTGTCAAGTCCTCAAGCTTCAACGTCTTTCTTTCTCAAAGACAGCCTGTCGATCACTATTTGATCTTTTCCATTCACAGGTTGCTCACCCAGACTTGGTCCAGCTGCATGCTGAGAAGCTTCCCAATTAAATTTGCACATTTCTAGAGGGAAACCAGCCTTCCCTCTAGGAATTGCGCAATTCCTCCTGATAGCCTGCTGGGCTCTAGGATTACGCAATCCTGCCAACGAACCCTCCCAGTGGTATTTGCACAATTTTTTCCACTAATAGGCTATTCAACCCAGGATTTGTGCAAATATGGGCAGAAGTTAGCTACTCTAACTAGAAATTATGCAATCTCCTTTGGTATTCAACCCAGCTGAAAGTCAGAAATGTGCATTTCTCTCCAACAATCAAGCAGTCGCTTGCATGTGTAGCTGAGTTGACCAATTCCATCCGGGACCGAGAAAAACAGACTTGCATGCATAGGCTACTTCTCCCAAGGTAGCATGCAAAGGAATCCCTTGTTTCATGGATCTATGTTTAGCATTTAGAGGTTACATACAAGGATTAATTCAGAAACCTCCCTCCAAGTGTCGCTTCCCCTAGATTTGTGGCATGCGCATCACAACCTTGATGTTATCAAAACTCATCGAATGGACATTGCAGAGCTAATTCCTCACATCAACCTTGTAGCTCTGACATCCCACATCACATCTAGGAGTAGTTGGCACATTCAACTCAACTGTTTTGGGGTAAGCTCGCTTCCCATGCCTTGTGCTGCATTTTTGTTGCTTTTTGGGTTTTCGCTTGTATGAGTACTGTTTGCTTGATTTCTTTGAATGTCTATTGCCATTTACATGTATTCTAGCTTGTCCTAGCTCTTTTTCATTTTTTCGTTGCTATCTCATTGTTGTCACATCCATGAAACTATTTTGGAAGGATGTTCACCCAACCGGCGAACGGCCTCACCCACATGCATGTGATCTGTTTGCTCAATCCTCCATTCATGTTTTGCATGCATTGTTTATCTCTTTTTTTATCACTTAGTGTCACCATGCATTTCATTGACTTTCTTGATTTTAGTTGCCCGTCAACGAGTCGGGCCAACCTTGGCTTGGTCTATGCCTTCACCAAGGCTACATTGAGCAATATGGAGAAGGAAGGCTCACCTTCCTCTCCATATTTGCACATCCTAGCCCAACACTGGCCTCTTGGACTAAATTGCACATTTCTGGAGGTCAGTGGTTGCTTGGACCAACTCCTCATGCAAATTTGTCCCTGGGCCAATAGTCTTTCCCAGCTGGAATCGTGCATTGCGCAATCCCAGCAGCCAATTGCCCAACTGGACTGTGCATTTTGCAGTTTCAAGATTCAATCAGTCTCCCAGTAGCCCGAACTATGCCCTGTGCAGTATTGGCAGTTGGTCTCCCGACCTCCTGGCTGAAATTGCACAACCTTCATGATCATTCACCCATGTATGTTGCAAGTTAGTTCTCATGTTCATTTTGTTTTTCAACTGACAGATTGCTCGCTATGAATGTTTCCATGTCTCTAGGTATCACAGGTGTTCATCTGCCTCTCGATAGTATAGGTACAATGGTTTACAAGAGAGCAAAGATGAAGACATCATTCAGAGCGTGCTTGGGGATGCAGTCGATCAAGTGTCCATGGGCTTACCTACTTACGAAGACATCAAGTTGTTCGTGGACAAGGAGATCAAGAAAAAACATCACAATGAGCAACATCATGAACAATAGCTAAAAGCATCATACCAAATGTAGCGAATTCCGTCAATAAAGCGAATGCAAGAGGAAGGTTGTTGACAACATAGAGGTAGAGAAAAGTTGCAAGATCAAGCAGATCCACTGATAATGAAAGCAACTTTGGAGACTTGGGCTATGAAGTGACAGCGCGACATGAAGATCGTGCGAAGGTAGAAGATGGAACAAAGAAGGAGTTTCATGTGTTGAAGCAGCAACTTAGGAAGAAAATGAAGTTTCACAAATAGTCCAATGAGTTGCAGCAGGAATAGGAACCGAAGTGGGTGCAACATGCACTCATGGATGAAACTGCACCAGTACAAGTTAAGGATCCATCCCAGTAGTTGACACAAAGTAAACATGGTGAGCAGTGATGTTTATCACATGCAAAGGATCCAACAACATGCATGTCATTGAGCGCACACATGCAATCCAACCCATTTAACATACTCACCAAGGCAAAGACAAGAAGCAAGTCAAACTGGGGCTAAATATACACTTCAGCAAGTTGATGTGCATGACCACCAAAAAAAACTTGAAGATTAGCATGGACACTATGCATTAGTGTGTTTCTGGTTCAACCGTACCCAAGAAGACCATACACATGTTAGCAGATGAGTTGGATGAAAGGTTCGAACCAATGCACCAGCTGCAATGAAGTCAAGAGTTTGCTTCAACAACATGTCACCATGAGGTGCATGAACACCATCACATATGACCAAGCTTGTCATCAGCTCGTGAGCTTTACCATCACAAGCATGTCAAAGAGTTGGTCTCACCACAATGAACCGAGTTTCAGTGATGTCTTGCAAGACTTTCTCAAGCCATGTTGTCTAACATGAGTACATGTGCATTGTAATGTTGAGTCATGTCAAGTGTAAGTCGAGTGTCAACAGTTGGATGTAACATTCATAGAATAGGTGAAGCATCATGAGGGCAGTTGAATGGCCACAAAGGGGAATGTCAAGGGTCACCCCACCCTTTTCTATACATAGTCCCTCATAACTCATTGTATAGGCTTTTGGTGAGCCAAGCCTTTACTAAGACTATCTTGAAGAAGGCTTGGACAGTATTGTAATACACCTTGGCTCCTCCACTGCACAAAGCTAGTACATCTCTTTGGAGGAGCAGACAGATGTGGCTGTAACATTCCACTAATGGGGCTAGCAGGTTTACATGGTGTATTGTGTGATTGTGAGTTACACTTCTTTAATAATAAGAGCTAGCACATTTTCATGCATACGTTGTTATTGTAATTGGAATATTCCGATTTCTTTAATGATATAGGTTGTTTAACTTACCAACTTGTATATGAACTGATTTGTATGCAATTATATGAATCTTGTTCTTAATGCATTGCATATGTTGTTAATGTTGTCACTGTTCGTGTTGGCTGCTCTGCTGAATATCAGATAGACCTTTCTCTAAACCTTGCTATATCAACCATCACACTTGTCTTAGACTAATCCATGAGTGTTGTTCGTGTTATCTTACCTTGTATGTTGTGAATGTCGCATCCGTGTCGGCTGCTCTGCCAGAAGTTGTGCATGTCCTTTGTGTTGTGTGTTCCTAGCCAAGTTGGGATTGATCCCTTTCAACCTGGAACTCACCTTCACCTTCCTCTCCCTTTGAAGTGTTTGAACCTCTCATACTCATTCCTTGAGTCACTGTATCAGTCACACCCTTGCTACTAACAGAGTTATCTTACTTGCCACTGTGCGATATCGCGGTCAATGCATTACCTTACGACCCACTGCTGGGACTCCTACACCAAACGGTCTGAGGTCTAATTGGGACTTCTTATCGGGGAGATCCCCTTGACATGTTGGCAGGTCCAACACCATCAACAAAGTCAAATATCATTAAATATCGCTTGAGAAACATTGCACATAAGGAATAAGGATTCTTCACACTTCTTAGAAAACTATTATGCACCTTGTTTGCTAAGATCAACTTTCTTCTTTCTACATTGATGTATATAATGATCCAAATTATTACAATAAAACAATTAACTTTTAATCTGGCATACCTCTTATTTGATTATTAAATTTTATTTTTGGCCCCCTTGAACTATGGCAATTTTGATATGATCTCTTTTTCTTTTTCCTGAATCATCCCTTTAATTGTTTCTTATGTTGTTCTTACCTCCACCTCTTTATCTTGATCCTCCTCTACCTATTGAGATAGAAACTTGTGATTTGAATGCATTTTCCAAATATTTATCATTTGTGTTTATTTGAGATTCATGGGATAACAAGGATCCCAAACAACTCATCTACTAATAGTTGTGAAAAGTATTTAGACACTTTAATAATTTTTACCACTACATGAAACTTCTTAGGAAAGCTTCTAAGAACCTTCTCTATCACTTTCTGATATGAAAGCTCTTCACCCTTTATCCTTAGTTGATTAAAAATGTTTACGACTTGGGTCATGTATTGGTCCATGGACTTCGACTCTTTCATCTTTAAATTGTCAAAATTCTTCCTCAATGTCTACAACTTAAGCGTCTTCACCTTTGTAGTGCCTTGATAATTAGTTTCTAAGATCTTTCATGTTGTCTTGGATATTTTTTCTACTGAGATAGCCCTATCCACATTGTTTTAGATAGTAAAAATTTCTTTGACATCCTTTTTTCTATTGACTTTTAATTGATCTTTTTGTGCATCCCTCAAATCTTGTTCAACTTCCTTATTATCTAGCTCTATAAATCCACAAACTACAAGGTCCCACACATCCTCAAAATGTAACAAAATTTGCATCTTAATGGCCCAAACTTCATATTTTTTCTTGTTAAAATTGAAATTGATAAATAGAAAAGACTTTGACTTAAAGCCATGTGTCTTTCTTTAACATAAAATATTGTTTCTTCATAAAAATAAACTATACCTTTCCTTTTCTTTCAATTTATTTATTTATTTTTTATATTATCTTATCTCTTTTTTTTTAACATTTTTGTAATCCACAAATCACCATTTTTTATTAATCCACAAATCACCATTTTTTATTAATCCTTTATGAAAATGGACTTTTAGAATATTACCAAAACAAAATATTTTTCCATTCCATATGGTAATTATGCATAATAATGCATGAATACCTATTTCAACTTGGAGACAAATTTAAGGAATTAACTCTTTATCATAGTTCAAAATTGAAGATAGCATTGCTTTCCGAGAGCTCTTAGCTCGTGATAGAAAGACATAAAATTATTTCTTATGTAAATAAAAATTAGCGAAAATTGTTTCACATTTTTTTAATCGAGCGATAAACAAATTTTCCATAATATGTTTAATTTCTATTATTTTTATATTTTTTTTCTTTATCATTCTTTTATATATCATAATAGAGAAAATTAATGTCAACATATTGTCTCCATAATATTTCAAAAACAAAGTTGTTATTATTTTAATACAATAGAATTATAATGTTATGAAGCCTATGCATTTATATATCAACTATTTATTGAAATTACATTTTAGTAGTGGGTACTGAAAATCAAAATCTTTAGTTATGGTGAATATTTTTGCTGCTTATAAAGGAGAAACAATTCCAATTGAATGAACTCCAATTTGAATGAACTCCCCATTCTCTTTCTCCGTAAATTTACAATTAATACGTACCAATCCTCCATGGCTTCACCTGTCAATCTTCTTACTTCTTACTCCACTTTTACTACTGTTGGCTTTGTTGGGCATGACCTAGGTTCAATGTTAGTTAGCAAAACAAATCCCTACACTACTGGCCCTTTCAGCATCAGGCCACATTGCGTAGACCAAAGTCTCACCCGAAGCAGTATGAGGGTGTTTTGGAACCAAGTTTCTGCACCCTGAGACGGTCGTGATGTTAGTTTATACTCTTTGCCCCTATTTTTGCGCAGGTCACTAAGCCTTGGGGATCTGTCAATCTACCATTTATTCTATCCTTTAGTACGCCCGTGAAGGTGTACGATTGACCTTCACGCAGCCTTAACCCGTGGTCCAGGTACTTTCACGCAGCTATGACAATGTATTGTATAAGGTCCCAAGTTATCTCAAGTGTTTTACTTATCTTATTGATCAATCACAGTTAGCACCATGTAAACTGGTATCCTTACCTGCATTCAATTAACCAATACAATCACATATATTCACGCATCACATCAACATTGTAAATTAAACCCAAAAAGAAATATAATCAGATGCATTAACAAGAACTAAATACACAGAATTTGCAAAATACTTCTCTTTATTGATATCTTTCAGTTTAGTATAGACTCTATCTGCCCTATGCACACAACTACAAGGGTCCACGCACTCAGCTGCAGACATCCACCTTTGGCCTCTGTGCACTCATTTGCAGAGCCTCTACCTATGCTAAGACCCGAAACACTTAGACTTCTCTACCAAAACTCCAATTCTTCCTTCTTCCCTACTTAGAGTTTACTTACTTAGCTCCCTTTTATACAATCACATGGTCCGTAGACCATGGGTAGATATCTATAGAAAACTTGAAAATTTACAAAATAAGGGTGGAAAACCCTTTATGACTCTTGACACCTGCGCACCCTGCGACCACAAAATGCAAATAATTTACAACTTTATTACAAAATTATCCCAAAACATGGGCTTTTAGCCCCAAACATTCTCCTGGGGGAACCCGTTCCCAACAGGCCCCCAACAAGCCCCCAACATAAACATGGTGACTCACCCCTGAGTCACTTTGCGGGCGTGAATATCTTGGCGCGAAGACCTCCTAGCTTGACCTGTATGATGACAACCTCGGTGGTGCACTGTGCGACCGCCTGCTTCACTTCTTCAACCAACTTCTCTGTCACTGGTCCTGAACTGTTAGCCTTAAGCTTTTATTGAGTCGCTTGCAGAATAGCAAGCTTGCCTTCAATTGAGGCCGTGACCAAATAAGCTTCGTCCAACTAGGGCTTCAAGCACACCTTCAACACTGCCTCTTTGTGATGCACTACATCTACCTATTCCTTCAATGTTTTGGCTTCCTGCATCTTGACCAGTCTCTATGTGAGAGTGACGATGTTCGCTGTACCTTTTTACTTCGTCATAGCACTACTACAGTTCTCGTGCATCTGTCTCCAGTGGATGTACATGATGTTCCTCTTGCAGGCTTGTCAAGACCTTGAATGACTGTTCAAAAAGTCGTGTGTATTCTTTTACTACACTATCTACCACCGCTATCACCTCTGTGACAATAGTTGCATGCTACTCCTTTACTTCTAGTGGAGTTGAAGGCTGGGCCTTCGACTATAAATCTACAATTTGTAGGTTTATCTCCAGCTGAACCTTAGCCATCTCTGTGTGAGCATCACACACCCCTATAGCAAGATTGTAGACTTGTTCATCTACCTCTACATCCTCAGGATTGGCCAATTCGGGGACCATTCAGTAGGCTTCCCTCACGACCTTAATCATGTGCGTATTTGTGTTAGTAAGTTCCACCATGGAAGTGAGGATGGTATCTCGATGTAGGGCCATCTATTCATTATTAATCTTCTGCTCATTGATTACTTGCAAAGTGCATTGTTCATGGGCCCTCAGCTCCACGATCTGTCCATCCTATAGTACGTGGAGTGCCTTGCTAGGAAGTGCTGGAAAATTCAACCCCACTCCCTTGAGGGTGTTGACAGCAGGCCTGTCAGCATCATTTTTTGTGTTCAGTGCTCCATCTGGAAGCACTATCACTCGGGGGTCCTTCGCAAGCAGCATCTCGACAGCTTCTGAAGTACCAATAGCAAGGCTGGTGGACACCGTGTTAGCCTATGCCACACAGATCTACAAATCATGCAGACCAGCCTAGATGGCTTCCAATAGTTATTATTGTTGCTATTCGAACTATTGTAGTACCTCCGCACCATGTCTCCAATGTCATTCAAATCTCCCTCAATGGGAGTGATTGGGTCCAGCAATACCTTACTAGCCTTGGATTTCTTCCACGACCCCACTTTTTCTTGTTCTCTTAGGTGCTTGATGAGGTACGGCGCCATCTACGAGTCCACTCCATGCTACTCTATTTTCTTATCCGTCTCTTCCTTTGTTTCTGGCGAAGGCGACCTCACACCTTTGTCAGAGCCACACTCTATTTCTTTTGTCTACTTTTCCACCTATTAAGTAGCATTGCACTCTACTTGGGCCTTGTCAGTGGCCTCCTTCTTCCTCTTCTCGACCAGTTGCGCCATCTTGAGCTTGCCCTCCTCCTTTTTGCGTTGCGCAGTAGACTTGCTTGACCCTACCACTAAATCTGAGGTAGTGCGCCACTCTATCGGCCAATGATCAAGAACTCCACCGATCGTGTCATCAGTCACAAGTAAGGCAATTCATGCCACGTCTTCTCAGGGTCCTTCCATGCCCTAATCAATACGTGTTGAAAGTATGCCTTGAACTTCGCATACTCTTGTAGTTTGGCAAACATAGTGGGTGACAATCATAGTTTATGATTGATAGCCATGCGTATGTTCATGTCCATAAAGATCCAGAAGATCTTGCTATCCTTGATGCGCTGAGCATCCTTGGTTCCTCATAACTTTTTCTACCAGGATTTGTGTGGCCACCTTGACCGCAGGGTCATAGATACTCGAGATGGCATAGCCTCACGACTTCTTTACGAGCTTGAATTTATCCTTCATGGCCTCTGTGAGGGCTTGCTCACCACCTTTTCCACCAAACATCATGGCCAGATTCTCCCCTGTATACGACAACCCCGTGATCCTATGGATCAACCTATTAGTGATGGGTATCGACTCCTTCAGCCACAGACACCCATCGTGCACCAAGCATAGCAACTGCTTGATGACCAATACTATAATGGGTGTGCTATTATAGTGTGTCACCCATAGCAAGTTGAGCAGACCTGCCTTGTCTACTCCCCTGAGCCACTTCCGCGGTTCCAATGCAGTCATCCCAGTGGTTGTGTGAACCATGAGGTGCATTAGCTATTATGTTTCCAAGTGCGAGAACTTCTCATGGTCAGCTAAGTCCCAATCTTCTAGTTTCAATAGAGGAACCTGACCTAAGTGTGGTCCTTCAAAGACAATCTCATCCGAAAGTAGAGGTGTGTGCACAACCACCTTTCTTTCGTCAATGTCCTTCAGCACTTTGGCCTTGCCTTTGCACAAAGGGACGTGTTCGGGAAAATTAGTGATAGGGTCAGAACCCTCGACTTCAACTCCCTTCACATCCACCCCCAAATCCTCATCATCCATTGGGATTTCCTCAATTTCTTCCTCCTCCAACTGCAGGTTAATGGTTTTTCCCTTTTCTTGTGTGGTGGGCTTGTCCTTATGTGGGTTTCTTCTAGGCGACATGCGCATCGGTATAGCAGCCTACTTGCCCTTCTTATCCTTCGCACTCTCCCTAGTCGGGGTAGGCTTCGGTCTAGGAATCTGTGGTTACTTGGGGACTTCAGCTAATACCTCTGCAACCTCTGGAGAAGCTCCCTCTACCTCCATAACAACCTCTGTCACAGCCCCCTCGGCTGTCACTATTTCAACGTCCATAACTTCAGATCTAGGGATAAAATCACAGACGAAATTGCGGTTGGACTCTAGAAACCAATCAAACACTGGGGAGTCAAGAAATGCTTCGAGGAATGCGTGGATCATGCACGTCTGAGAACTCACCAACTCAGTGTTCAAAATGCCAAGTGTTTTTCATTGGGCCTCCACCTATAATTTATAGGCCAATTTGAATTCAAATCTGATCGTTCCACCCACATTTGGTTCATTAATGCCATATTGGCGGCAAATTTCGAAGGATCTTACCCATAAATTCTGTCTTAAATGTCAGTTGCCCACTCCATTTGGCCACATTATTATCGTCAAATCATGAATAGTGACTTTAACGGTCACTTTCTGGCTGACCTACACGATTTTTCCCTGGGTAGCGCAGCTTACTCCGCGATGTCGCCAACCTTGTGACATCTCCTTGTTCCACACAATCCTGTAATCACGCAGTTCCCCAACCCGGGCAATGTAGTATATAGTCCCACGCCTCCTTTTAGCTGCCTAGAACACTAAGACTATTCTACCTTCATATAGTCACCTGGGGAATCACCAATGTATGGCTTCAATCGGCTACCATTCACCTTTCCACGGAAGGGATCTCCATTAAATTTAACCAACTGAACTTCTCCAACATCAATAATCCCCTTAATGACATAGGGCCCTAGCCAGTGCAATCTGAATTTCCCTGGAAATTTATCAAACTTGTTGTCATATAACAAAACCAGATCATTTACCTTAAAGGTGCGTAGCTTAATGTGCCGATCATGCCATGCTTTTTTGCGTTTCTTTTGGACCTGTTGGTGAAATCAAGCCAGGAATATTTCTTCCTCAATCTCAGTAAGCTGCGTGAGCCTCTCTTCCAAGGCTCTGCAATCCGTCATACCCGTGAGTGCCGCTATGTGTAGACTAGGCACAATGTATTCCATGGGCATCAATACTTCAACACCATATACAAGCCTAAAGGGTGTCTACCCAATCAACCTTTTGCATGTCGTTTGATAAGCCCATAGTACTGCGGGTATGCGCAGGTCCCAATCACTTCGCTTAGCATTGCAAACCTTGGTCAGCATGTTCTCCAACACCTTATTGAAAGCTTCCACTGTCCCATTACCCTGTGGGTGATAAGGTGTGCTTTTCTGGTGATATACCTAAAATTTCTTCGTCAGTGTGCTGATTATTTTGTTCAGGAAGTGTGTACCGTGATCACTCATCAAAATATTTGGACACGCAAATCACATTAGTACATTCTCAAAGAGAAACTTCGCGGCAGTCGCACCAGTGCAGTCCTTCACAGGTTGTGCCTCCACCCATCGATTCAAATACTCAGTCACGGTGATAATGTACTGCGCTCCTGTCCTCTTTCCTTAGGGCTGAATGGGTCCCACAAAATCTATCACCCATTTCTTGAGAGGTTGTAATGTCATATGTGGGTTCAAAGGTAGCTCATCTCTCTGCAATGGCCTGCCAGTCCTTTGACACACAAAACAGGCCCTGCATTAAGCTTTTGAATCTTGATGGCAGGCTGACCACCACAACCCTGTGCGTAGAATATTCTGTGTGGTTGTCCTTCTTACGTAATGCCTTCCCATGACACCCCCATGAGCATCCATGAGGATATTTCTCCTTTCAAACTCCGGTACATATCGTTGTAATACTTCATTAGACCCCATTTTGTACAGATGTTCGACAATGATAGAAAAGTCCGCTGCGAGTACCACTAACTCCTTTTTTTGCTGGACCGTGTAGCCTTCCGGGGCAGTTCTTGTCGTTAGGAAGTGTATGATGTCTTTGAAGTGACCATCCTCAATGCGCACTGCAAATAACGCACGTCAGGCAATCCCTCCTCCAAATTAGTGGGCTCTTCCCCCGTTTTAATGCGCGACAGATGGTTTGGTACCGCGTTCAGTTGTCTAGGCTTCACAATAACTTCAAAATCATACTCTTGGAACAATAACAACCACCTACAGATTCTCCCCCCCAACACAAGCTTATTGACCAGGTATTTCAATGCAAAATGATCCGTATACATCTTAAAATGTCCACCCAGCAAATAGTGTCTAAACTTCTAGAGCGCGTATACCATGGCTAATCCTTCACGCCCGATGGTGGAATAGTTCTTCTTAGCCTTAGATAACTCCTTCTTGTGAATGCTATAGGATGGTCCAATTCTCCTCTACCAGCTTGTGTCAGTACTGCTCCCAGTGCTATACATGATGCGTCTACATGTACATGAAACTCCTTTTTCCAATCCGGGAAGACTAAAATCAGTGCGGTGACCATTTTTCCTTTCAATACATCCAAGCTTTTTTGGCAATCCTCATTCCAACAGAACATGACATCCTTCTTCAACAACTTCTCCATAGGCACAATGATCTGGGCGTAGCCCTTGATAAACTTCCTGTAGTACCCAGTATGTCCCAAGGTTGTGCGCAACTATTTCACACTCCTTGGCACCTCCAAGTTATGTATCACTGCAATCTTCATGGGATCTACCATCAATCCCTATCTACAAACCACATGACCCAGTAGAGTCCCAAAAGGAACACAAAACATACATTTCTTAAAATTGAGTGCAATATGGTACCTTCGACAGGTATCTAGCATTAAGTGCAAACTTGCCACATGGCATTTTACCAACCCAAACACAGTCCAATCATCAAAGTACGCCTCTAGAAACTTATGAATGAATTCTTTGAACGTAACAATGACTATGCGCAAAAAAGTCACAGGCGCATTCTTTAATCCAAAAGGCATTATAGTGTACTGAAGACATCCCCATTCAGTCACAAAGGTCTTCTTGCTTCTGTCTTCAGGCATGATTTTGATCTGATGGTACCTAGAGAACCCATCAGTGAAGGAGTATGCTTCCTGGCCACCTACCTTATCCAATACCTCATTAGTGAATGGAATCAGGAAGGGATCATGTACACAAGTGTCATTCAACTTCCTGAGATCTAAGCATATCCTTATATTATCCTTCTGCTTCTTTTCTTGTACCACCATTGGGCTTACCTAATTAGATTCTTCTACAGGCTCAATGATGCTTGCCGTGAGCATCTTATCTAACTCTAAGTGGACCTTTTCCTTATACTTTAGATTGAGATGGTAAGGTATTTTCTTAATCGACTTCATGTCGGGTTTTAACATGATCTTCATAATGCCTAGGTCTCTTATTTTCCCCTTTAACTCTGTAAACTTGGTAGGGAACAAATCCTAGTATTTGTGGAGCAATTCTGCAACCTTATATACTGTCGCGTCATCCCAGTAATCTCCAATCTTCGTGAATTTGGGCTTCGCTTCCTTACCAATATTTAACTGTTTCATTTTTAGTGGGGCGGTTATATCAGGATTCTCGATCTATAGTCCCTCAACCTCGCGGTGACCTGCAGTTTAAGGGATATTAATATTTCGTGGAACCTCGCCTTCTTCTTTAGTAGTCAGGTTATAGCATTCCAACATGTGGCTCAGCTGGGTAGCTCAATTAGGTTGAATTAGATCCAAAGGATCTTGCAGTGTCCTAAAGATTAATGCTTTAACTTCTTGTAGCACTTCATCAATACAGTCAAACCCATCTTCGAAGATGAACATCATTATGAATCCTTCGCAAAGAATATCCCATTTGCCTATGCCATGGAGGATCTTTATCTCCAAGTACTAGTTCGTCGAGATGACATCCAAGGTGTGACAGAACAAGTGCACCCATTCAGGTTGGGGCTTCGCTCCATAAGCCTTAGCCCATTTGGACAAGTGTGTGCACGGATCATCCTTCCCTTCATACTTGTCTGTCACTCATACCTTTGGATTTCCAAAGCGTGTTCACATCATCCTCCTACACTCATGGCAATTGTCAAAGCTACCTTTGTGCGTACCCCACCATCTCACGGGCATAGTGCACAGTGCCCAATCCAAAGCCTGGAAGCGCTACATCTCTGGTACTTCCCTATCAAATGTATCCAAAAACACATCCACATCATTCCATCCATCATAAATGGGCAGAGTTATTACCTGTGACGACACATAGCGCAATGACCAAGTCATCATGTTACAACTCAGCGTAGTCACTTCATGTAGCCGATTTTGCCAATGCTCTAATTCTTCATCCGAGTCTGAGGTGTAGGAACTCTCACGATCCCATGTAATTCGTCCATCCGCTCTCAGATTTACCCAATCTTTGTCTCCCGCTATTATCTTATATATCCAGTCCAAATCGTCATTGCTTTCGTAATCGTGGACTGGTTCTGTATAGCGTGATCCTTCAGCAGGATCTAGGGGAACTATTACACGAAGCAAATTCTTTTCAAATATCATCTTTCACTTCTTCAGGTTGATTACCCCATTCATGTCAGTAGCCTAATCAATGACAAGGAGCATAGGGTAGGGGCTGTTGTCATCCACAATTTCTATCACTTCAAAGTTAGCCAACACACTCACGCCTTAGATATCTACAGTTACTCCTTGCAACTGTCCCATGGGGATGATATTCTATTGATTTTCCATCCTTAATTGAATCGGAGACCACTAAATTGTGGGTCTCCCCATCCGCTCCCAAGTCTGCTTCAGCAAAACGTTTGTGTCCCAAATCCAGAATAACCTGATCCATTTCATATTCTCCTATCTACGTAGTGAGTCTCATCTCACACCCTATCCTTGCTTTATGCTTACCAATATTCTTTACCATGCGTGTTTCACTTCGAACGTTTCCAGCTCATCTATTTATAAGTTCCTGTAACTGCTTAACAGCCTTATTATCGCGCAAAAACTTCATGCAGGTCCCTAGAAAGGTCGTAAGAATAGAAGGCTCCATTTCCTGAAGAGGCTTATCCCGACTCCCTGAGGTAAAGGCCTCAGTGAAGCTCTTCTTTTCTTCCATGAACATTTCGCATGCATGCTCCAAATCAAATTTAGCCTCCTTTATCGGAGCTTTATGAACCCATGCGCTGTCTTCGAGCTGTTTCCCCTTATCGTCACCCATTGCAATTCCACTTCGCAACACTATATTCACATTCCGATCCTCTTCACGTGGTTCATCCCTCATCATCTACAAGTTCTGAGTCAGCTGCGGTGGTAACATCCCTTTGTTGCATATCCTCGCTATTAGTATAGGACTGTCCTCCATCTCATGATTAGACTGAGTACAATATTTTCACGACAGACACGTTGGGTTAGTGCATTCATGGGCATAGTGTCCTGGCCCTCCGCAATTGTAATAGATCAACTGTCCCCGACCTCTGCCAGGTCCTCCTCTGACTCAACCTCATCTGCACCCTTGAAAGCCTGTTCACGCCATCCTAGCACTTTGGTCAAGGGGACGCTTTTCTACCTAAACTCGATAGGCAAGTGATATTTCCATCATGAATTCATAACTTCGGCAGTTGCGCTCATCATGCCCTACCAACCTGTAGATGTTGTAGAACAGTTGTTGCAATGTTCATACAAACTTCTGCAACAAATGACAATTATCTGTCATATGTTTCCCTACTACCTGACATATAGCACACCACAATGCAGGCCCCACACTTGGTCCTTCTTGGGCTTCCAGCCTCAAAGGCATCGATCCTCCTCCTGCAATATAGTTCACAAAGACTGGGCAGTGGTCTTTGTCATGCCACTAACCTTTACATTTCAGGCACCATATCTCTTCACGTGCCTTCGGTCGAACTGTTCTGTCATGCTTCAAAATTCTCATTTCGACCCAAATATTTTGCAACTGTGCATGGATTTGTTGAACCCCCAGATTCAGATCTTGCAATGATGTTTGATGCAATCTTATTGCAATCTCCAAGGCCTCTTCCTAAGTCATAACCTTTTGTTGTGACAATGCAAACCTTAGGTGAGGCAGAAGCGAAGCCACGAACCATTCATGGTGTTGTCCATCGGTTAAGTTCATATTAGCTTCGCGGATTTTACACTTCAATCTCTGATCCAATTCCCAAGGTGTCTCACCTGGCTTCATCATGGTTTCCTTGAACCCACAATCGACTGCGCCTCTGATTTAGGCCTACTAAACTCTTTCTTCAGCGCGGTCTGGATCTCTACCAACCCAACGTTTAGGTTATCATTAGAGTACTTGATGTACCAAGTTAGCACACAATCCTATAAAGCACTAACTAATGTTTCCTTCTTGATGTGATCATTTGTGATGCCTTGAGCTTCCCATATAGCTTTTACGACAAACCATAACTGGTTCAGGTCGTCATTTCCCAAGCCCTTAAACAAAGGAAGCTTCACTGAATTTACCATATTGAATTGTGGTGGAGGGGGGGTGGTGTGGGTGAAGTCACAGGTGATGGTGGTGAAGTTGGAGGTGGTGTAAGCGAAGGTGGCAGTCGCAAGAATCCCTATTTTATTAACTGAATTGTACTTTGTGGAGAAGCTTGCACTACTCCCTCTTCGTCACTCAATGGAGCTGAAATCAGTGGGTTGTATTCATGACTTCTTCTTCCTTCATTCCTATAAGTATTTCCACTTCAAATAGCTCTGAACATCAAGGTAGCTGCATAACCCGTTTTTCACAGAATAACATCTTAATCCAAGTATTTGAAGACTTCAAGTACTTACCTCGCTGACCTTTAAAAAAGCGTCACTTCGCCTTGCTGTAACTAACTGAGGTATCGACTGCGAATTCTGTCACAAACCCCCCTATGATACGATTGATCCAATGATCAACAACACGGGCAATCTTATCCTTAGAAGCTTCCAGTCTCTGTACCAACTCCAGGGTCCAAACAATAGGGTCATCAAGCCTCCACCTTCCCTGGCTATCTGCTAGCTTCGTGATCCACTTGTATAACTCAACTGGGAAGGAATAGAAAAAGATCTTGTGGATTTTTGTATATATATACCTATCCAACCACTGTTCCTTTGTCAGTCATGGATTTCTGTTCTCCTATGCCGTGAATTCGTGGATCTTCCTATCCAACCAGCCTTCAACCTCTTTCTTAGCTGGATTCCGGTGATACAACATCACACATCTCTCATGAAAATTCCTGTCCCAACAACGAAACCATTTGTTGGCTTTGTGGGGCCTGACCCAAGTTCAACGTTAGTTAACCAAACAAATCCCTACACTACTAGCCCTTTTGGCATCAGCCCACTGAGCGCGAACCGATGTCTCACCCAAAGTAGTATGGGGGGATGCTAGAACCAAGTTTCTGCACCCTGAGATTGTCATGATGTCAGTTTATACCATCTGCCCCTACTTTCGCGCAAGTCAGTAAGCCTTAGGGCTTTGTCAGTCTACCCTTTATTCTGTCCTTCAGTACCTCCATGAAGGTGTATGATTGACCTTCGTGCAGCCTTAACCCATGGTCTAGGTACTTTCACGCAGCTATGACAATGTATTGTATAGGGTTCCAAGTTATCTCAAGTGTTTTACTTATCTTATTAATCAATCATAGTTAGTATCGTGTAAACTGATATCCTTACTTGCGTTCAATTAACCAATACAATCACATATATTCGCGCATCACATGAACATTGTAAATTAAACCTAAAACACAATATAATCAGATGCATTAACAAGAACTAAATACACAGAATTTGCAGAATACTTCTCTTTATTGATATCTTTCGGTTTAGTACAGATTCTATCCACCCTGTGCACACAGCTACAGGGGTCTGCGCACTTAGCTGCAGACTTCCACCCTAAGCCTCTGCGCACTCAGCTGCAGAGCCTTTACCTATGCTAAGACCCAAAACACTTAAACTTTTCTACCAAAACTCTAATGCTTCCTTCTTCCCTACTTAGAGCTTACTTACTTAGCTCCTTTTTATACAATCGCATGGTCCGTGGACCATGGGTAGATCTTTACAGCCGACTTGACACTTTACAAAATAAGGGTGGACAACCTTTTATGACTCTTGACACCTTCATGCTCCGCGACCACAAAATGTGGAGACTTTACAACTTTATTACAAAATTATCCCAAAACATGGGCTTTTAGCCCCAAAACTACTCTTGGGGGAACCCGTTCCCAAAACTACGCATTTACTACTTTATCTACTTGCTTGCATCTATGAATATTACCCGCATATGTTCCTTATTACTACTTATTATGAAGGCACAACAATAGAAACTAGGGATTAGAAATGATTCAATGCAGGTATGATTTGTTATTATCACAAATTCAATGCTAAATAAGTAGGATTCAATCACTTTTTTTTGACAAAAACAATGTAATTTTTATGTTCTTTTGCATATGGTGTCGTGCATCATAATTCATATGTGCATTAATTATATTTCCTATAATTTTTATGGACAAAGATTCTTGTAGTTCCTATTTCTTTATGAAAAAGTGACTTGTTGAAGATTTTAAATATTTTGTTGTTTTCTTCTCTATTGGAGATTATAGTGATATCCATAAAATAATATAATATTCTGATTGCCTTTAAACATCTCATTGCAATTATTTGAATGATTTGACTACTTACCTTATTAAAAAAAAATTATCTATAATAAAAGAGTTTCATTATATTTGAAAAATAATGTAAATGAGATGAAAGAGTAAATAGTCTTATTGGTTTATATATATAAAGTAAATTGTGCTATTATATTCTCTCCATATAATTTTATTAGTACACTAATGTCATTCATGTGTAATTGTAGAATAATTCTAGTTTGTAGATAAGATTTTTCTTTTGAATTCTCTACAACTTAACCTAATAGAAAATATGATACATAAAATCTAAAATTAATTTTTGCTTTCATATAAAAAAAAATAATTTATTTTAAATCATCAATATTAAACAATTAAAATAAAATTAACCTTTCAAATTAAAATGTAACCTTACCTTCTAAATTTTAATTTAATCTTTTTAGTTATTAAATAATAGAGATTTATTAATATTCATGAAATATGTTTTATTTATATATATATATATATTAATATATATTAAAAATTTAGATTTATGTACAAATTAGTTATTTTTTAATTAATTTACCTCAAGTTAATTAATTAAAAAATGTCATATTAATTTGTGTTATATTAGATATGTGGTATTGATAAGTGATGATATTAATCCATAGTATATTGGACATGTTGTATTGATAAGCCATGATATTGACTCATAGTATAGTAACCAAAGCTATTTACAAATTTAAAAGTTCCATGGTAAAATATGTGTGGATCTCCGTCATTAAAAATATTGTTCCGTGTTTTTTTTTAAATATAAGATATATCATGGAATAAGTATTTTGATGCTTATTATGAATTGATGCCTATACACAATTAAAAAATTCCATGGTAAAGTTTGAGTGGATATCTACTATTAAAAATATTATTACATGTTTTTTAAATATAAGATATATCATGAAATAAGTATTTTAATATTTATTACGAATTGGTGTTAATATTGTTACATGAGTTTTTTAAAATATAAAATATATCATGGAATACTTATTTTGATGCTTATTATGAATGGATGCCTATCCATATTTACTAGTCATTTAATTTATACAATTGTACTAATAAAATAAATATTCATATATTAATATCCTAAATTAATTAGAATAACTTCTGTTCGAATTCTCAAAAAAATATTTAATTTTCTAAAATCTATTTTAATCCCAGATTTGTTAATCGTCTAGAGGGATAAAATATTTCTAGATGCAAACTTTTCCTCAAATTTTGCACTCAATTTTTTTTTTACACTTCAACAAATTTGATCCTTTTAAATGCTGGATAAATTTGGCATTAAGATAAGTCTATACTAGTTTCAATGATATTGACCACAAAAAATGTTAAACATATAATTAATGTGCTTATTGTAAATGTATTAAATATGTCTAAGATTATATATAATGAGAATAAATGTATTATATGATGATGATGATGATGATGGTTAATGTCTACTCAGACCAAACTTTGGTTTATCGGACCTAAAGAAACGAATTATTTAGTTTGATTTAAGATTTTATTCCTATGCTCAAAAAGCTTGGAGAGAAGTATCCCCAACTCACTATAATTTTGACCTCGTAAAAGGCTAAAAAGGTCACTATTGCAACACAAATTATGAAACTGAGAGCTAATGTGGTTGTACGCAGGGCACTCTAAGAGGAAGTGATGTGATTTTCATCCTTGATGTTCATATTCTCACAAAGATGGTAGATCCTTTCCATCCATAGTGTTTTAGGAACTGCCCAACGACTGTTTCATTATGGAGCTCATGAAAGTTCGTTTTAATCTTGGCTATATTAATTTTCATTTTTGAACTAATACTTTTGATTTTCTAGAGTAAGATTAATGACCTCCTTATAATATTAATATTATAATTATTAATATTATTAATACTATAATAAGTTGAGATATCATAATTTATAATTATTTAATGTAATATTAATATGATATAATATAGTTTTGAAATATCATAATATTATAATTATTTAATGTAATATTAATATGATATAATATAGTTTTTAAAATTTAAATAATGAGGGGTAAACATCACAATTTAAGTTCGGTATGTCCTCTTTCTTTCTAGAGTAGATTTATTTATAAGTTACCAGCAATAGCTGCGATTTTTATTTGCTCTGCCTAACTATCAACCTTGAATTAATGAGGTTGGGAAGAGCTCTGTGCCAGCCTATAACTTTTGGGATATACTTATAAAAGTACCAATAAGATAATAGGTTAAAGAATAAGAGTAGTTCTTTGATTGCAATATTGTGGCCAACCTATAATAACCTGGAATTAATCTTAATAGTGAACTCGTCCAGATATTGGTGCCTATAATAATGCGAAGAGCAGCTGCGAACTTAAGATTATTTAAATATAATTGGAATTAATATACAACTTATTAAATTAAGATTATTTAATAAAATAGTGTAATAATCTTAATTTAATAAAAATACTTGGCTCAGAATATCTTAGGAGTATTTAATAAACTGAAGATAATTCCCTCATATTATAGATATGATGGCCAGCCTATAATAATCTCGAATCCAGATATTGGGCAGAATATTCATAATAAAAATCTTCGATAAGAGCTCAAAGTCTAGTCCACTTCATCGGTACATTATACGCTTCCTCCAAAAGTGCAAGCGCGCAAAGTTACAATTTCTCAGCCCATCGCATTTTAGCTTTCTGGAACATGCACTGAATTAAAAAAAAAAACTCATCGCCGCTATGCCCTATCGAAAGATACGATGAGCCAAAGGCGTCGAAGCCAAAACGTTTAAGAATATGAGAAGGTTGTAGTAAAATTATGATAGAGGTCTTCTATGTTGCCTATACTAGATAAAGGAAGAAAATTAGTTTTAAATTCATTTAGAAAGAGATCGTTTTTATTTCGATCAAAGATTAAGTTCTTTTGTCTATAAGGATTATCTTCCATGGGATCTGTATGCATGACAAAATTGAGAGCTATAAGTAAAGCCCTATCATTAGAGTTAGGCTCGTGGTCGTTTAAGATGTCAAAAGTTTTTATTTTGTTGTATAAAGGGACATCGGAAATAACATAGTCTACCACGCTGCTACCAAGCCCATGGATGAAGGTCATCTGGTTAGAATTGGGCCATTTCTTTAGACCATTACAAATTATGAGATCCTGAACACTAGAGAGCTTGAATAACTTTGAGCCAAACAAATTCTCCTCGAGGCCTTCAGAGCTCCTTTTGTACTGGCTAGCCAAAGTAAGGTCTTCGTCTAAGCAAAGAGGATTAGGGTTGGAATGATTTCTTAGAAGAATAGCGTGGTTTCTTGAAGTTCAAGCATTAAAGTCACCCATTAAAAGGATATTACCTTCATTCCTTAGGCTAGAAATATCATTCTCTAAACCATTGTAAGGACTATTTTTATCTAGACTCTTTTTCTTATAGAAGTTAGAATTGATGCGGGGAAATAACAGATTGCTATGTAGGTCTTTTTATCATTAATTTCAGTAATCTCTATCCAAGTATATTGGTTGTAAGGGTCGTTTTTATAAATCCTAGCATGGGCGGAGATGTTCTTCTTAATGTGACAAGCTATACCCCCAATGCCTCTACGGGGGGATCACTTGTTCCACGTAGAACATAGTTCAAAGCCATCTATGTTAGGGACCTTAGATTCTTCGTGCTCCCAAGTTTCAATAAGAAATATAATATCAACATCATTCAAGATCCAACTTAGCTTGGGGCCTTTGTTCCATGGAAATCCCTGACAATTCCAAGAAAGAATCTGGAGCACATTGTTGAATTACTATTTATTACTATCTTTTTGGTTTCTATCTCGAATAACGACTTTTTTTATTTCTGATTATTGCCCATTTTCCTTCCTTCCTAGCTGCTTTTACCTTTTGAAACTCCTTTCTTAATTCTACTTGATCTTCTAGAATGAGATCTTCATTTATAAATATTCTCATTCCTTTTAGACTTGAGGTTTTACTAAGTATGTCAAACTTATGGTCAGTAGAGCTCACCTTTATTCGGATTAGCCTTCCTATATTTTAAGTTAATTTCCCCAACCTTGTTGCTTCTGTGAGACACGTTGCTTCAATTTGTAATCTATTATGTAATTTTGTTTGGGCTATGGCTAAAGTATCCATGTCTATCTCCTCTTTCAAACCGAAGATTATAAGGTTCAAGGCCCTTTTGTTATGCTCATGGTCTAATTCTATCAATTTTTTCATTTCATCTTTAATTGGTTTGATATCTAATTTATCTGCCCCACTATTTAGGGTGAGGGGGCTATTAAATTTTTCTTCTAGTTCTTTAATAATGTCCTTTATTTTAAGACTCTATAAAGTATCAACATCTCCTTGCTAGGATGTTTGGTTAGTATCTTGGTTTTGTTTTTCTATAACCTACAACCTAGTCTCCATTGCCTCCATTTTATTCTCCAATAGTTCTATTTTATTTTCTATTTGTTTTTGGATCTTGTCTTCAAGAGATGTGAATTTATTTTCCACCATGGCTTCTAATTCCGTTTGTAGTTTGAATTCTTTTTCTTCTCTACGTTTCTCTAAAGACTCTATATATTCGTAAAGGCTCTGTAGAGTAACTGCGCTAGGTATACCTTTGGTAATATTTGGTAGCTGTGGTGAATTATTCATACTTGAAAATATATTAGAAGATATGTATTATAAAAAGATAAGGAAAGTGTGCATGCGATATCAGCAAACCGGACTGCAGACCGCACGTGCCCAAACCACAGTTGCAGATCCATGAGTTTCAATAACCACAGAGAGCTTGAGTCCAACACAAGTTTTCCTCTTCTCCCTAGTGAACTTTAGTTCCAACTCCAAATGTTATAAATGGAACCTCAGATAAAAATCATTGCAGATGCCTAAAAGAATACTTTGCCTTTATTGACTTTGATACTTATAAAGAAACCCTTCTAGGCATTCAGGTTTTGTCAACAGAACCTTCAACGATACCCAATTTGCCTCAGGATGAGTTTTCTTGGTTCGTTACAATGAGTCGCAGGATCTGCAAGTACTGTGGGAGGTTGTCTATTTCAGAATCAACACAAAGTTCCCCATAGAAGAAAAGACTGTTTCAGAATCAACGTGCCCTAGTTTTTGAGAATCGACATGCCCTTTGTTATATCGGCTATTTTCAGAATTTACCTACCCTAGTTTTTCAGAATCAACCTGCCCTAGTTTTTAAGAATCGATGTGCCCGCAGATTTGAATCACCATAGATACTTGGGCTCACCATAGAAACCTTAGATAAAATCACCACAGATTTGAATACCCAGTGTACCCTAATTTTCCAGAATCAACCTGCCCTAGTTTTTAAGAATCGACGTGCCCCAAATTTGAATCATTGTAGGTACTTGGGATCACCACAGCTAAAATCACCGCATATTTGAATTGATATATAAACTTTGTCGTATTATCCCACCGAAATAAATCCTATAAAATCGTAGATTTGAATCACCGTAGATACTTTGAATCCCCGTAGATAATTGGGCTCACCGCAGATACCACAGATATTAATAAAGTTTAAAGATAATAGGGCACGTCAATTTTGAAACAATCTTTTCATTTTTGGGGATTTTTTGTGCCAATTTTGAAATAGTCAACCACCCACAATACTTGCACATCCTGCGACTCTTTGTAGTGAATCAAGAAAACTCATAATATTTTTTCAGTGATTTTTTTTGAAAAAAAGGTTCTTTAATAAATTAGAGAAAGGCTTTGATATAAATTTTTAGAAAGGTGTTTTAAAAGAATTTTGTTAAAGGAGGGTTTTATTTTTAAATAAGATTTTTTAAGAGATGGCTTTATTTAGTTTCCAGTGATAGTTTTCACTATTTACAGGGAAGAAGTATGATGTGTGGATCATTAAGATGGAGACAATATTAAAAGCTCATGATGTTTGATATCATGTCAAGTGTAGATTTCAAGAATCGAAAGATGAAAAATAAGAACAAATTCTGATTAATGCGGAGATGGAGCAACGACAGAAAGATAAAAAAATCCACAAGCGTTGCAACTTATCTAACAAGGAGTGGACCTAGCAATGTTCTAGAAGATTATGAGCACGTCTTTAGTAAAGCAAACATAGGATATTTTGGAGACAATCTATAAAGATATGACCAAAATCAATATTGTTAAGTTAAATAATAATAGGAGAGATTTTGAAAGTATGCAGATGAAGGAAAAAGAGGATATCAATTAATTCATAAATTAGGTTTTGACTATTATAAACTAGTTAAGGATTTATGGTGATGACATAGAAAATCAAACAATGGTTGAGAAGGTCTTGAAATCTTTATTCACCAATTTTGATGTTCTAGTAGCAGCCATAGAAGAATTCAAGGATTTGACAATGTTGACAGTTGATGAATTGATGGGATCCTTTTTATCCCATGAGGCAAGTGTAGATAGAAAGGATTCCACCTTAGATACCACTTTTAAAAGTCAATTTTATATTTCAAGGAACAAAGGTCAAGGCAAAGTTAGATCGAGAGGCATAAGACAAAGCACAAGACATGGTGGTTAGAGAGATGGTAGAGAAGAGACAGAATAAGATAGTGGATGCAATAATAGAAGCTTGAACAATAATCAAAGAGTTGATAAATCCAAGGTGAGATGTTATTATTGCAATAAATTTGGTCATTATGCCTGTGATTGCAGGAAGAGGATAGTTAATCAAGGAAAGAAAAGAGCTAATGCAACTACAGAGAATATTGAATCCATGTTCCTAACTTGCCATACCATGCATGAACCTTCTGATAATGTTTAGCTATTACACAATGTTTGCAGTAACCACATGATAGGAAACAAGAATTTGGTTGCAAATTTAGATCAATATGTGAAAGTAGAGGCAAAATTGGGCACTGACAAGACTGTGGTTGTATATGGAAAAGGAGTGGTCAACATTCTAACCAAACAAGGGTAGCCGAAGACAATTTAAGAGGTATAGTATGTCCTTGGTCTCAAACATAATCTCATAATTGTTGGTTAGTTAATGCAGAAAGGATACAAGGTTATTCTTCAGGGACAAGAGTGTGTTATATATGACAAGCCTCCATGCAAGTAGTTGATAGCAAAGGTTCAAATGAAAAGGAACGAACTCTTACTTGTAATCATGAATTACAATAATCAAGTTAGTTCTTTTACAGTTTCATGTTTTAATGATTACTGGTTATGGAACTTTCGGTTTGGACACTTGTATTTCTCTAGTTTAAGATTGTTGCATCAGAAACAAATTGTTAGAGGATTACCTCCCATCAAAGAACCATCTAGTTCTTGCAAATGTTGCATCTTGGGAAAGAAATATTGTGAAATTTTTCCAAAGGGAGTTGCATACAGAGCAAAGCAGTCACTAGAGATGGTTCATATAGACTTGTGTGGACCTATGAGGACATAGTTGATTGGTGGGAGTTGTCACTTCCTTACTTTCATTGATGATTTTAGTAGAAAGACATGGGTTTATTTCCTGAAGCAGAAGTCTGAAACTTTTTCAAAGTGCAAAGAATTGAAAGCCTTAGCAGAGAACCATCATGATCATCAGATCAAGTTGTTGATATCAGATTGTGGTGGAGAATATGATTCAAAGGAATTCTATGCTTACTGCAAAAAACATGGAATCAAAAGGCAGTGTACAACTATATACACACTACAACAAAATGGTGTAACAAATAGAAAGAAAAAAACAATTATGAGCATGGCAAGGATCATGTTGAAAGGAAGAAACTTATCAAACGAGTATTGGGAAAAAGAAGTTTCACGTGTGCTTTATGTGATAAACATATCTCCTACAAAAAGTGTGATGGACATAGTGCCAGAGGAAGCATGGTTTGGTATGTCTTGCAATGTATCTCATCTTAGAGTGTTTGGATGTGTAGCATATGCACATGTGCCTAAATAGCTAAGAGGAAATTTGGATGATAAAAGTTAAAAATGCATATTTATTGGTTAAAGTGAGCAATCAAAAGCTTATAAATTGTATAACCTTGTCACTAAGTAGACCATAATGAACAAAGATGTTTTGTTCAAAGAACAATAGTGATGGAATGGGACTATAGACAAAATAGTTGATGCAAGAGTTCCACTAATGGAAGAAGAGGATATAGTAGAAAGAGAAAAGCAAGATTCACAAGAGAAAAGACCAATCAAAGTCACACTAGCAAGGATTCCAAGGTTTTCTAAACAACATGGATCTTCAATCATATCAACAGATTGAAATTCTCCCAACAATTAGTTAGGTGCTGAATCGAACAGTGGTAAGAGAAAAATGAGAAGTCTGAAAGATATTTATAATGATTTTAATGTTAGTTCAAATTTTTTATTGTTGTCATTTCAATCTTCATCTTTTGAGGAAGCTATCAGAGATAAAAATTCGGTGCAAGCTATGGATGACAAAATAGAATCTATTGAAAATAATGATACTTGGGATTTGGTTGATTTACCAAAAGAAAAAAAACTCATTGGTGTGAAATGGGTGTACACGACAAAGTTGATTGAGAAAGAAGAAATTGACATATTTAAAGCAAGACTTGTAGAAAAAGGGTTCTTGCAGCAACCGAGAATAGAATTTGGAGAAACATTTCCTCTGATAGCCAGATTGGATACTGTAAGAGCAGTGTTAGTAACAACAACTCAAAACAAGTGGAAAGTGTATCAAATGGATGCGAAATCAACCTTCTTGAATGGAATTCTAGAAGAATAAATCTATATGCAGTAGCCTCTAGGTTATGAAGTTGAAGGTCAAGAAGATAAGGTTTACAAATTGAAGAAAGCACTCTATGGAGTCAAACAAGCCCCCAAAGCTTCGTATAATAGAATTGATAGTTATATGATTAATAATGGATTTTGCAAAAACATCATTGAACCTACCTTGTACACAAAGTTAAACAATCATAGACATATTGTGATTGTTTACTTATATGTGGATGGCATGATTTATACAAGTGATCTTGAATTGGATGAATTTAAAGCAACCATGAATAAATAATTTGAGATGACAAATCCTGGTCTTATGAAATATTTTCTTGTCATAAAAGTTGAGAAACCTCAGAAGGCAAATTTATTTTCCAAAATAAATATGCTAAATATTTGTTGAAAATATTCATGATGGAATTTTTTGTAAATTTTCTCCTACATGAGTTGCAACAGGTACAAAGTTGAGTAAGGATGATGAATGATCAAATGTCAATCCAACTCAGATAAAAATCACTGTAGATGTCTAAAAGAATACTTTGCCTTTATTGACTTTGATACTTATAAACAAACCCTTCTAGACATTCAAGTTTTGTCAACAGAGATACCCAGTTTGCCTCAGGATGAGTTTTCTTGATTCATTACAATGAGTCGCAAGATTTGCAAGTACTGTGGGAGGTTGTCTATTTTAGAATCGGCACAAAAAATCCCTAGAGAAGAAAATAATGTTTCAGAATCAACGTGCCCTAGTTTTTGAGACCCGACATGCCCTTTGTTATATCGGCTGTTTTCAGAATTGACCTACCCTAGTTTTTCAGAATCGATGTGCCCGCAGATTTGAATCACCATAGATACTTGGGCTCACCATAGAAACCTTAGATAAGATCACCGCAGATTTGAATACCCGGTGTACTCTAATTTTCTAGAATCAACCTGCCCTAGTTTTTAAGAATCGACGTGCCCTAGATTTGAATCACTGTAGATACTTGGGCTCACCACAGATAAAATCACCGCATATTTGAATTGATATATAAACTTCGTTCTATTATCCCACCGAAATAAATCCTATAAAGTCGCAGATTTGAATCACCGTAGATACTTTGACTCCCCGTAGATAATTGGGATCACCGTAGATACCTCAGATATTAATAAAGTTTAAAGATAATAGGGCACATCAATTTTGAAACAATATTTTCATTTCTGGGGATTTTTTGTGCCAATTTTGAAATAGTCAACCTCCCACAGTACTTGCACATCTTGTGACTCTTTGTAGCAAATCAGGAAAACTCATAATATTTTTTCGGTGATTTTTTTTGAAAAAAAGGTTCTTTAATAAATTAGAGAAAGGCTTTGATATAAATTTTTAAAAAGGTGTTTTAAAAGGGTTTTGTTAAAGGAGGGTTTTATTTTTAAATAAGGTTTTTTAAGAGATGGATTTATTTAGTTTCCAGTGATAGTTTTCACTATTTACAGGGAAGAAGTATGATGTGTGGATCATTAAGATGGAGACAATATTAAAAGCTCATGATGTTTGATATCATGTCAAGTTTAGATTTCAAGAACTGAAAGATGAAAAATAAGAACACATTCTCATTAATGCGGAGATGAAGCAATCACAGAAAGATAAAAAAATCCACAAGCGTTGCAACTTATCTAACAAGGAGTGGACCTAGCAATGTTCCGGAAGATTATGACCACGTCTTCAGCAAACGAAACATAGGATATTTTGGAGACAATCTATAAAGATATGACCAAATTCAATATTGTTAAGTTACATAATAATAGGAGAGATTTTGAAAGTATGCAGATGAAGGAAAAAGAGGATATCAATTAATTCATAAATTAGGTTTTGACTATTATAAACTAGTTAAGGATTTATGGTGATGACATAGAAAATCAAACAATGGTTGAGAAGGTCCTGAAATATTTGTTCACCAATTTTGATGTTGTAGTAGCAACCATATAAGAAGTCAAGGATTTGACAATGTTGACAGTTGATGAATTGATGGGATCCTTTCTATCCCATGAGGAAAGTGTAGACAGAAAGGATTCCACCTTAGATACCACTTTTAAAAGTCAATTTTACATGTCAAGAAACAGAGGTCAAGGCAAAGTTAGATCGAGAGGCATAAGACGAAGCACAAGACATGGTGGTTAGAGAGATGGCAGAGAAGAGACAGAATAAGATAGTGGACGCAATAATAGGAGCTTCAACAATAATCAAAGAGTTGATAAATCCAAGGTGAGATGTTATTATTGCAATAAATTTGGTCACTATGCCTGTGATTGCAGGAAGAGGATAGTTAATCAAGGAAAGCAAAGAGCTAATGCAAGTACAGAGAATATTGAATCCATGTTCCTAACTTGTCATACCATGCATGAACCTTCTGATAATGTTTAGCTATTACACAATGTTTGCAGTAACCACATGACAGGAAACAAGAATTTGGTTGCAAATTTAGATCAATATGTGAAAGTAGAGGTAAAATTGGGCACTGACAAGACTGCTGATATATATGGAAAAGGAGTGGTCAACATTCTAACCAAACAGGGGTAGCCGAACACAATTTAAGAGGTATAGTATGTCCTTGGTCTCAAACATAATCTCATAATTGTTGGTTAGTTAATGCAGAAAGGATACAAGGTTATTTTTTAGGGACAAGAGTGTGTTATATATGACAAGCCTCCATGCAAGTAGTTGATAGCAAAGGTTCAAATGAAAAGGAACAAACTCTTAATTGTAATCATGAATTACAATAATCAAGTTAGTTCTTTTACAATTTCATGTTCTAATGATTACTGCTAATGGAAATTTCGGTTTGGACACTTATATTTCTCTAGTTTAAGATTGTTACATTAGAAACAAATTGTTAGAGGATTACCTCCCATCAAAGAACCATCTAGTTCTTGCAAATGTTGCATCTTGGGAAAGAAATACCGTGAAATTTTTCCAAAGGGAGTTGCATACAGAGCAAAGCAGTCACTAGAGATGGTTCATATAGACTTGTGTGGACCTATGAGGACATAGTTGATTGGTGGGAGTTGTCACTTCCTTACTTTCATTGATGATTTTAGCAGAAAGACATGGGTTTATTTCTTGAAGCAGAAGTCTGAAACTTTTGCAAAGTTCAAAGAATTCAAAGCCTTAGCGGAGAACCATCGTTGTTAGGATATTCCGATACATAGGAAATAGTTAAGTTCAACTTGGTCTAGTATAGAGTTAGGTATAGAGTTAGGTAAAGTGTGTTTCTTTACCGTTGTACATTTTGTAACTTACAATCCGACGGTCACGATATGTAGTGATCCGACGGTTCATTCTCTCCTCGGTATTACCGACACTTGATCCGTGGCTTGACACCCGATTGGTCCATGAATTCTATTTAAAGCGCATGGAGGGTCATTTGTAGGTTAACCGTGCATGAGAGAAGCTTATGTAAATTTTCATTCTTTATTAATAAATTGCCTGTAGTAGCCACGTTGGCGCAGGCCGTGGACTGTTTCCCTCTCTGAGGGTTTTAACCACGTCAAAATACTGGTGTATTGATCTGTGATCTGTTTGTGAGCGGTGTCCTTCTGGTGTTCTGTCTGAGGAACTTACCCTGTAAATTCCTACTTGGTATCAGAGCTATTTGAGGGCCGCGTCCGTTGGTGATCCAAATTTGAAGCCGGTAGAACTGCATGCGGCTATCGTTTCCTAGATCTACTGTTTCTGACTGCTTTCAGGCCGAGAGGACTGCTCTGTTGTGTTGGGAGCATCTGTTCCAGTGAGGAACCCCTTTCGTTTCACACGAAAAGGCTTCCGGTAGCCCTATCTGCGTCATTTTTAAGATCTGGAGGTATACAGTCTTTATTTGCAGTTTACTGTTATTTTCTCTCTGCTTATTTCGGTTTCGGTTTATTTAGTTCTTTTTTAACCGGATCTATACCTTTCATTTCTGCGTATGCTCTTTGCCCTATGACTCTGTGCGATCTGGGCAAATCAGAAACAGAAAGGAAGGATTTTTTTTCTCATGCGTATGCTCTTTTCCCTGCACCTTAGTGTGATCTCGGAAAATCAGAAACACTGAGAAAAATATTTAGTTTTTCAGCTAAAGCTAACTTTGAGCCACAAGGTTCAATTTTTTTTAAATATTTAGTTTTTTGAGTAAAGCTAACTTCGAGCCATAAGGTTCGTTTTCTTTGCATGTTCGTGTTGGGTTTTGTGTTTTGTGTTTTGTAGGGAAAAAGAGGTTTCTCAAGGCAAGCACACAACCCAAAGCCCTATCTCTCTCTCTCTCTCTCTCTCTCTCTCTCTCTCTCAAATTTTTTGTATAGATCAATTGGTTCAAAGCTATTTTAAGAGAGTAGAGGTTTTGGGTTCAAATCTCCATTTTGTGGGGGCGTTTTTTTTCATTCCCGCACATTCGCGCACTTTGCCGGCGACTTCAATAATTTTTTTTCAAAAAGCCATAACTTCTTCATCCGGAAGCCTTTTTCAGAGCTGTTTTTTTTAAAACAGCCTAATTTTTTGAGATCTATCCATTGGAACACTTACTTTCAGCATCTTCAGCTTCAATTATTTTTTTTTTAAATGGAAAGTCCATGCCAAGTCATTCTTTACAGCACTAACTACTTCCAATGGGTATCCTACATGGAAGATTTACTTAGAAGTAAAGGTCTCTACAGAATAGCCACGGGCTAAGAGAAGAAACCAAAAGATGAAGACAAGGTTGCAAAATGGGAAAATAGACAAGATCAAGCACGTGGTTTGATAGGGATGTCTATTTCTCCTGATCTTAGATTCCATATTGCAGAACTTGATACTCCTCATGAAGCATTGGAACAAATCACTAAAGTTTTTGGGATTAAAAATGAAATTAGAGCCCATCAACTTGAAAATGAGTTGCTTACATTGGATCCTAATAATTTTTCTTGCATTGAAGATTTCTTGTCCAAATTCAAGACCCTTAGATATCTCTTGGAAGGTGTTAAGGTTAAGAAAGAAGATAGTAACCTTATTTATTCCATCCTTACTAAGTTGGGACCAGCCTACTCTGTATTTGTTTCCACCTTCCATTCTACAAGGGAAGCTTTCATTTGTCAAGGAAAAGACTACAAGGCCCCTTCCTTTGACTCTTTTTGTGATTCTTTAATAAGAGAACAAGAAAAACTCTTACACCTTGGTCTTCTTAATCTTGGAAACTCTTCCAAGAAAGCGTTAGCCGCCCAGCAGCAACCAAATTTAAAGAATCCTAAGAAGTCATATCCTAAAAAGAATGGTCCTAAACCAAACAAGGGTCCTAAGCAAACTCAGTCTCAAAATGAAAGATCATTCCAGCAAAATGATAAGACCAATAAAAACAAATGGAAGAAGACTGATAGACATTGTAACTTTTGTAATCGAGATGGCCACTTAGAATCTACATGCTTTAAGAAGATGGAAGCCTTGGAAGCCGCAATGAAGAAACATAACATCCATGTGGAGCATTCTTCTACTTCAACTTCAACTTCATCTTCAGGAATGGCACTTTCTGCATGCCGTTGTCAATCATCTCAGTCTGGTTATGCATAAATGTATCTTCTTCTTCTCATTCTCATGAGTGGCTCATTGATTCTGGAGCCTCTTATCACATGGCCAAAAACAAAGCCATGTTTTCTTCTTTACATGATTGTAACACCAAAAAATATATGTTGGTGATGATAGATCTCTTAATGTTGTAGGGACTGGAACTGTTCATCTAGACAATGGTCAGTTTAATGATGTATTATGTGTTCCAACCTTATCCAGCAACCTTCTATCTGTATATCAGATAACTCATTCAGGTGAAGGTAAAATTGTTGAATTTTCACCTCATGATGTTGTAATCAAGGATCTAAGAGATCCTAAACAGATTCTAGCTACTGGTATTGCTGATGATTCCACAAGGTTGTACAAGTTTCACAACTTTGGGTCATCAAATCTTCCTTCAGTATTTGTTGCTCATAATGATGAAGTGAGCAAACTTTGGCATGAGCGATTTGGTCACTTAAACTATCGCTCCCTTCAGCATCTATGTAAAGAAAATATGGTGACAGGTCTTCCTATGGTATCTTGCAGAGATGGTGTTTGTTCCGGATGTGTACTCGGAAAACATCATCGGGACAGTTTTGAAAAACGTGCCTCTTGGCACGCCTCAGCCCCTTTACAGCTTGTGCACAGTGATTTATGTGGTCCACTTCCTGTTGCTTCATTCTCTGGCTGCAAGTATTTCTTAACTTTCATTGATGATTTCTCCAGACGCACTTGGGTATACTTCTTAAAACTCAAGAGCGAAGTATTTAACACATTTTTGGCCTTCAAAGCCTTTGTTGAAAAACAATCTGGACATCAAATTCTTAAGCTAAGAACTGATAATGGTGGAGAATATGTTAAAAACACATTCATCAACTTTTGCACCGAAAATGGAATTCAAATGCAACATACCGTTCCATACACTCCACAACAAAATGGTGTAGCTGAAAGGAAAAATCGCACCTTAAAGGAAATGGCTAATTGTATGCTGCAATCTAAAGGACTCAGTCTTAGTTTTTGGGCCGAAGCAATTAATTGTGCAAATTATATAATAAATCGCACTCCTACTAAGGTTCTAAAGAATATCACTCCAGAAGAAGCTTGGAGTTCCATTAAACCAGATGTAAGTCACTTTCGTATTTTTGGAAGTGAAGCATGGGCCCATATTCCAGATGAAAAGCATAAAGCTTTAGAACCTAAGAGTGAGAAATGTACTTTTGTTGGATATTCTGAAGATGTAAAGGTTATAGACTTATTCCATTTAAGTCCAAAAATGTTATCATTAGAAGAGATGTAAAATTTGATGAAAATAAATCGGCCTGCGAGCCTAGTCCGGCGGATGTGCCACCTCTTCCTATCTCTTCTACTTTTGAAAACATTTCTTCTTCAGATGATGAAAGTGAGGATGACAATCCTCCCCCACCTTCTCAGGATCCTCAACTTCCAAGATGGGTCCGTGCTACTCGGGATGCAGCAGGTGATCTTGCTGGTGATCCTACAGATCAGCGACGTACACGTTCTCAGTTTGAAAGAGCCTCTTCTTTACTGGCTCAAGCTCCAGTAAATCATGATCCTGACACTTTTGCAGAAGCTTCAGGCCATCCACATTGGGAAGCAGCTATGAATGAAGAATATCATTCATTGTTGGCAAATGATACATGGGATCTTGTTCCTCTACCAAAGGGACGCAAACTTGTTAGATGTAAATGGGTTTACAGAACCAAGTATGGACCAGATGGGAAAGTTGATAAACATAAAGCTCGTCTTGTTGCTAAGGGTTTTTCACAGGTTGAAGGCATTGACTACACTGAAACCTTCTCCCCTGTTGCCAAAATGAACTCTATCCGCCTTGTTCTTTCCCTTGCTGCCTCTTTAAAATGGGAAGTCCATCAGATGGATGTTAAATCTGCCTTCTTGCATGGGGACTTGCATGAAGAAATCTATATGGAACAACCCATTGGCTTCATCCAAACAGACTCCAGCCTTGTATGTCGACTTAAGAAATCTCTTTATGGTCTCAAGCAAGCTCCTCGGGCTTGGTATGCCAAAATGGATAGCTTTCTTTTAGAATCTGGCTTTTCTAGGTGTTATTCTGACAATACTGTCTACACCAAGAAAGTGGGCAACTCTCTTATCATCCTTGTTCTTTATGTTGATGATCTTATTCTTACTGGTAGTGATCCCAACCTTATAAACCATGTGAAGTCCAGCCTTAAAAAGAAATTTGAAATGACAGACTTAGGACACTTACACTATTTTCTCGGTCTTCAAGTCTTGCAATCCAAGGAGGGTATTTCCCTTTCCCAGTCCAAGTATGCTTGTGATATTCTTCGTCATTTTCACATGGAAGATTGTAAGCCAGCTCCTTCTCCCTTTCAGTCTGGAGTCAAACTTTCAGTCTCTTGTACTTCTCCTGAAGTTGATGCTACCTTATACCGTCAACTTGTAGGAAAACTCTTGTATTTAACCCATACTCGTCCTGACCTTTCCTTTGCTGTTGGCCTTGTTGCTCGTTTTATGCAAAACCCCCGTGAAAGTCATTGGAAAGCAGCTAAAAGAATACTTCGTTATGTTCGAGGTACAGTACAGTTTGGGATTCATTACAGTGCCAAAGCAGCTCCTCTATTAGTTGGTTTCACTGATTCTGATTGGGCTGGTGACCCTGATGATCGGAAGTCTACTGCCGGTTATGTCTTCACTCTTGGTTCAGGACCTATTACATGGGCTTGTAAGAAACAGGCTGCCATTTCTCTTTCGTCAGCAGAAGCAGAGTATCGTGGTGCCGTGGAAGCTAGTAAGGAAGCCTTGTGGCTTCGTCAGATCCTATCAGAATTGGCTTTGAGCAGCAGCATCCGACTACACTTTGGTGTGATAATCAAAGTGCCATTTAGCTTTGCAAAGATCCAGTTCAGCATCAGCGCAGCAAACACATTGAACTTCACATGCACTTCATCAGAAAGCTCATTCATGACCATGTTCTTGAAGTGAAATATTATTCAACAGATGATCAGGTTGCAGACATCTTCACAAAGGCTCTCACAGAGGCAAAGTTCACTAAACTTCGTTATATGCTTGGAGTTCAGGAAGTTGTCACTAAGGGGGGATAGGCTCTAGTGCCTCCTTCCTTCTCCTATTGTGTCATATTTGTAAATCCTTCAATCCTATCCCAAGTTGTTCTTAAGGGGGGATGTTAGGATATTCCGACACATAGAAATAGTTAAGTTCAACTTGGTCTAGTATAGAGTTAGGTATAGAGTTAGGTAAAGTGTGTTTCTTTACCGTTGTACATTTCGTAACTTACAATCCGACGGTCACGATATGTAGTGATCTGACGGTTCATTCTCTCCTCGGTATTACCGACACTTGATCCGTGGCTTGACACCCGATTGGTCCATGAATTCTATTTAAAGCGCATGGAGGGTCATTTGTAGGTTAACCGTGCATGAGAGAAGCTTATGTAAATTTTCATTCTTTTATTAATAAATTGCCTGTAGTAGCCACGTTGGCGCAGGCCGTGGACTGTTTCCCTCTCTGAGGGTTTTAACCATGTCAAAATACTGGTGTATTGATCTGCGATATGTTTGTGAGCGGTGTCCTTTTGGTGTTTTGTCTGAGGAACTTACCCTGTAAATTCCTACACACTATGCCCTTTGAATTGCTTCAAATTAATCTTTCAAATCAAAATTAAGAAAAAACTTAAAAAAAAAACTACACACCTTTTTCTCTGTAGGAGCTCAATCTTGAATCTGATGTATATCTACAATTTTTGATATCCTAGGTCTAAAATGTATTTCTATAGTAACCCTCTGAGTAGTATTTCTAACCCCACAAGTCTGATCAAGATTGTATTCTCCAATTAATAGCTATGCCAAATCTCCCACAATGACTTGAGTATAGACGAGTTCAGTAGCACGAAATTGAACTATGTGTCGCAGGTCACTATTTCAACCTTAGGTTATGAAAATAATACCCAAAAGAACTATAGTCGGTCCTATTTCTGTAACTTCTGACTAAATTTCAATCTGATACTCAGAGAAAAAGTTATGACAATTTTCCCAAGGTTTCCTGTTTGGAATGTAATTCAGGGGTCTGCAAAAACCCTAACTTCCTCAAATTATATCTCTGAAAATATAATGAGACAGAATCTGAAATTTTGAGCCTCGGTTCAGATCGATTACTTCTAAAATGGGCTTTTTGTTTGTATTCTAAAACTTTGTAGAGAAATAATTATAGCAAAAATTCCATGATGTCTTGTTTTAGATGAAATTCTAGAGCTTGCAAAAACCATAACTTCCTCATATCATTTCTCCAAAATATAGCGAGACAAAATCTGAAATTTGGACCTATGGTTTAGTGAGATTTACTCTCAAATGGGGTTTTCATAGTTGATGAAATGTCGTAGAAAAATAGTTATAGTGGAAATTCCACAATGACCTGTTTGGAGCAGTGGAACCCTAGAATCCAGAGCTCTGATACCAAATGTTATGAAACCAGCTCACAAAAGGATAGAAAGGACAGATCAATGCCTTAGAATTCAGTCTCTTCAAGGGGGCAACGTCCTTTGCATTACACAAATGAACAATTCTTGGATGATTCAATTCACAAAACCTCATTTGTATTGATAGGAGTCTAAGGGGTCACATTATAACCAAGCTGACGTGAAAATAATAATATAAAGGCACGAAAATAGCAATAGAGGTATTGTATGGGGCACCATAATAACAATATGGGGACAATAGGGGCACAACAATAACAATAAGGGATACAAATACAATAGTAATGGGGGAATCACTACTATTATAGGGACCTAGTAGAGGTGAATTTATAGTTAAAGGAAATGCTTCACAATGCATACATTAGGCCAAGTGTATCATCTTCAAGAGCACTAGTGTTCTTTGTCAATAAGAAGGATGGTACTCTCAAATTTTTTATTGATTACAAGAATTTGAATAAGGTATAAATAAGGAAAGGTACCCATTACTAATAATTGATTACTTGTTCAATCGATTGAAGGGAGCAACAATGTTCTCAAAGATTTATGAAAGATTAGGATACCATCGTGTATGCATTAAGGAGGAAGACATATACAAGACAAATTTTAAGACCATGTATGTGAATTATGAGTTTGTTGTAGTTCCATTTATTTTGACTAATGCTATAGCTATGTTTATGTGCTATATTAATAATGTATTACATCCTTACCTGGATAAGTTTGTTATTGTATTCATTGATGACATCTTCATATATTCTAAAAATGAGGAAGAGCATGTTGAGTAGTTAAGAAGAATGTTGATATTACTAAGACAACATCAATTGTATGCCAAGCTTAGGAAATGCAATTTCTTTCAGACATAGATACATTACCTGGGATATGTAGCTTCCACGGAAAGAATAACAATAGATCCAAAGAAGATAAGAGCTATCATGGCGTAGCTAGCTTCTAGAAATTTGGATGAGGTAAGGTCATTTATTGTGTAAGTAGCTTATTATAAGAGGTTCATTAGGAAATCCCCTCACATTTCATGTTCAAATATGTCACTCTGGAGGCAAGTTATGAAATTTGAATGGACAGAGGAATGTGCAACAAGTTTTGAGAAATTGAAGAGTTGTTGACAAACACTCTAGTGTTAAAGATAACATATCTAGAAAAAGAGTTTTTGGTGCATACAGATGCTTCAAATATAGGAGTTGGTGGAGTCATTATCCATGAAGGACAAGTAGTGTGCTATGAGTCATGGAAACTGAATGAGAATGAGCAAAATTATGCAACACACGATCTTGAGTTGGAAGTGGCCATCCATGCATTGAAGATGTTGAGACATTATATTTTTGGTAGGTTGTTCATCCTGATGAGCGATGACATTGGATTGAGATACTTGTTTGACCAATCAAATCTGAATGCGATAAAATCCTTATGGTTGGCCACTATTAGTGAGTTGAACTTTGAGATCAGGTACATGAAGCGTAATGAGAATAGGGTTACAGACACTCTTAGTAGTAAAGTACAGGTGAATCACCTAAAAACTATGATTTATTGTGGGATAGACTTCGAGCATCATATCTTACATGAAGGACAATAGGATGGAAAGTACATAGAGCTTATGTGCAAGTTACAATAGGGTGCATATGGTCAGGATGTGGACTATCATCTTACAAAATATGGTCTTGTGAGATTTAGGGACAAGATATATGTGTTAGACAACAATGAGCTGAAGAAGGCTATCTTGCATGAGTTTCGTGCAAAACCTTATTCAGGTCACTCAGGATAAAAGAAGACATTTATGGTAGTGAAGAATTTTTATGTTTGATCGAATCTCAAAATTGAGGTGGTAGACTTTGTGGCTAGATGTTTGGACTGTGAGGAGGTGAGAGCTAAATGTAAGCATCTAGGTGGACTACTATAGATGATTCTAATTCTAGAAAGGAAGTGGGTGTTCATGTCCATGTATTTGATGAGAGGTTTATCGAGGACATCTAGATAACATGATTCCATGATGGTTGTGGTGGACAGGTAAACTAAGGTATTGCACTTAATTCCAGTGAAGTTCCACTTATTTAGCTATTGATGTGTCAAAGGTATCCATCGGAGATGTAGTGAGGTTCCAAGGTGTTATATGGAATAGTTTGTGACATAGGGACGCTAAGTTCACTTCCCAGTTTTGGATGGAGTTGTTTGCAACTTTGTGGATAGAATTGGCCTTCTGCACAACTTATCATCTGAAGAAAAATGTATAGACAGAGAGGGTCAATGGGATATTACATGACATGTTGAGGATGTATGTGATGCATCAACAAAGGAGATAGGAGGAGTACCCTTCGTTACTTGATTTTTATTATAATAATGGGTTCCAAGAGTCATATATGGCCAAAGTTGTAATACAACCATTAGCTGGAATGATCATGTGAACAGGGTGTTGCTAGGATAGAACATGTTTCTAGAGATGAAACGACAAATGCAAGTTATCAAGCAGAATCTAAGGGTAACATAAGAGAAACAAAAAATTTATGTAGCTCAAAATACGTTTTTTAAGTAGTTCCAGGTTCGAGAATAAGCATATTTGCGCTTCAAGCCTAAGAAGGGCCCTTGAGGATTACATCACGTGCCAAGGTCGTAGCTCGATTTTTCAGCCCTTTCTTGAAACGATTGGACTAGTAGCCTATCAACTTGCAATGCCTCCGACTATGGAATTCCATGATTTTTTTCCATGTGTCATTACTTAAGAAGTATGTTAAAGATGTTGATCATATGATTCAATAGTCTGTATTGCTAGCTGAGCTAGATGGAGAATTATAACCAAAACATTAGCGTATATTGCAGAAAAATATGCTTAGGCTCTGAAACCGAGCAATTAAGAAGTTTAAAGTGCATTGGAATCTCTTTGGGCCTGATGAAATGACATGGGAGATGAAGATCAAATGTGACCTATGTATCATTTTCTATTCACAGGTTGAGTGAGTTTTTTTGGTATATGTTTTTGTGTGATATTCTGGTATATGTTCATATGTATATGGATGTAAATACCACCACGAGTTTTTTTATAATGCTCGAATAAGTGGTATGGATATCACATCATTATTGTTTCCATGTTGGTTTGCTTCTGACTAGGTTGATCATTATAAATATTTCATCGAGCCATTTTATAATGCTCCATGGGTAGTAAGTTTTGCTTTCACTAATCTTATTGGTTGTAGATGTCACTGAACAACAACGCTAGTGTTCCCCCAAGGTGGAGGGTTTTGTAATAACCCTAGTCAAAATTCCATGTAATAAACTTAATAAAGGCAAAACAATAACCAAGGTCATTGGACATGTATACCAAGTTGAATTATGGGCAAAACAACCTAGTGTGGGTGTTCATTTGGTTTATTATGGCTAAGGAAATTGCCAAAGTAAATGGAAAAGGGAGTAAAAAAGCATGAGGCATTGATTGACATTTTATTTATGAAAACGAAGGAAATTAGTAGAAAATGAAGGTGAAATGTCAGAGGTTGCATGTGAGGAGGAAAATGAAGGAAAATAATTGAAAAATGAAGAAAATAGAGGTCTCATTAACAAAATAATCTCTAAGGATCAGTTGGTACCTTTTTCCAGTTTAGTTTTGGAGCTCTCCTTCTATTTTATCTCTCTCACACTCTCGGAAACTTAGAGTTTTGTTGGAGCACTCTAGCATTGGATCAAGAAAGTAAATGACCAAGAAGGAAAATATCAAGAAATGAAGAACAACATCAAGTAACTATATCGAGATTATTTGTAGGTATCGATTTCATGTGTGATTTCCTTGTGAGTTTTTGCATGCATGGTAAATGCATGTGTGTATTTTGTTCTCTTTTTGTCATTGGAATGTGTTTTTCTAGGTGTGATAGTATTCTTCGGCCTTACATTACCATTTTTGAAAAGCCATGATGTGATGTCTTCTATTGTATTTAATTGAGATATACTACCGAATGGTTTCAAAACTGAGACAGGTGATCTCTGAAAGAAATATCACAAGGCCTAGGAATTGTTCGACCAAACTAGGATTCTGATAAAGCCATATTTTTTGTTCCTTGATGGGCCTAGGAATTCTCAACTAGCGAATGGCGGTAGATATAATAAATGCTAGATATGTGTGCCCTGAATCATGCCTATTAATCCTTGACTGGTGAATGTCAGGATAAATGGTAAATCATATAGGGTGGATTCTTAATTAGGCCTATGAATCATTGACCATTGTATGGTGGGATATATGGTAAATCCTAGAAACTAGGAGATAAGAAACTTCCTCATGGTATAGGTGGAGAAATTTAGTGGTATCCATCTTTGTTTAGGGCTTAGTGATCTGGTGGGGTTTGCAGTAAAGCAGGATGAAACCTGGTTTGGTTTGGTCTTGAGTCCTACATTCATGCTTGGAATATGGAACATGGGTGATTCGCTAAAAGAAAGATTTGGTTTAGCCAATCTATGATCAGGTGGTTCATGGAAGTCCCATTTCTAGTTACATTTTTCATTCATTAATAAGAGTTATTTATCCTTTTTATATCATGCATAAATGTATTGGCTTATATGTGGATTTTATTGTTGTTATATCCTTATATTTTTGTCTATTATATGCTAGTTATTAGTATGTTTTATGGCAGACTTAATGTATGGTTTCTGTCATGTTTTGAATAATGTTAGAAATTACAATGAATATATGGCCCAATATATGATAATGCAACTATTGTGATAATGCAACAATGCTTCTTTAGAAATCTGAGATAAGTATGAGGCCCCTTATTTTCAGATTTGTCGTTATGAAATGTAGACTACATATTTGTGACATGTTTGACAAAATTCTTTTCATGGCTAGTATTGGTCCAGTCAAGGCATTAGTCAAGCCTTTGCATTAGTACCTTTTTTTCAACATCATTTATCACTGTTGAAGGTTTCATGAAGAATTTTTAGGTAGTGGCCCGAGCCTTAGCCCTGAACCTGTAGCTCAAAATCCATGGTCCCAAACTAGTTGAAAATGTTCATAATTGCTGGCATGCCCATGCAGTAGGAATTACTAGAAGGGCTCAGGTGCATGCATATATTGTAATGGTAGTGGATGGGGGTCGATATTAGTGAGATTTCAAGTTTCCTCAGGGGCTGGTCACCTCGAAGTTGGTTGGCTCTTGAAGGTTTTGTAGCATGTGTGGAAGGTTAGAATGATTTTGTTTCTTCAGTTCTGGGTAGAATTATCCATTTATAGAATCATAAATAACATGATAACAATACTAAACATGCAAAAGATGAACAAGAGCTTGAACATGACATTCCTAGTACATGATATACATTTTCTCAAGCACGTGGTAAACATATCAACTACAGGTCATGAATGCATATTCAATAATAAACTTCAGAACTTCATCTAAGAATCAACAAAAATTCTCAGTGTTATATCAATCTATGTTCAACAACATTTGTTAGCCATGCATTCGTCAACCATTCAATGAATTATCAAGTAATGAAAAAGAGCCATAGCTAGAGCATGTTGTATAACGAGGTATTTAGCTAGAATATAACTAATGGGGGTCTAAATTAGACACAAATTAAGGCCCATATGACCTTTCTTAGGAATTTAAGTCTATATTAAACATCTCCTTCTACTCTTTATAATATCTTTTAGCTTTAAAATTTTCTTACGAAAGTTTAGAGATAATTGCATATTATGTGATATTTTTTTGTAGAATATTATGAGAATATTGGGTAGATTATGAAGATTTAGAGGAGGGGATAATCTATGGAATTGCTCCTAAATATAGTAGGACCAATATTGGATAATAAATTAAAAGAATCTCATGAAATTATTTACAAATTATGGAGCTCTAGTGATTGAGAAAATCTAGGGATGTGTTCGTTGTCATTTAATACAGATTCCTAGTGCTGGGAACAAAATCCACTATTTTAGGGATTTTGAAGGGAAATCTTCCTACTTTCAAGGAGAATTATTCCTCATAAATTTTCATAAGTACCAATTATAATTGGCCTCTAGGGGCATGTAATTTTTAGTTTACTTGTGAAGAAAAAATGTATTTTGGCAACTCCACTTTCATTTCTAGTAGGGATGTACTTGGATTGATCCAAATAATGAAGCTTTGTGCCATTTTTAGCTTTTGAATCTTGGTATAATTTATAGGAATCTTAGTATTTTCCACACCAAGAGACTCAAAACTCTTTCTTATACTTTACGTTTATCTTTTCACTCCTTATTCATATGCATATCTTATTCTTGTTTTTCCTACTTTTGCATTTGGTATTGATGCTTCTTTTGCTGTAGGATTGGGTTAAATGATTGAAGTAAGATAATCTTTAGGTTTTTTATAGATTCAAGATCATGAATCATCCTTATAATAAATTTTAAAATTCATATTCATCATTGAGCTACTTGGATTGGTTTACTACACAAATCTAGAATTTCTCGAAGTTCCTTATAGCAAAATAGTAGTAATTTTCTCCTATTCTTCAGAACATGTTAATGAAATTGATTTGAGTCAATTACATTTGTATTAGGTCATAAAAATATTCAAGTTAAAAATCAATAAAACTCATTTGATTTTCTATTAGGTCCCTATAATACTAGTGTAACCCCTTATTGTTATTAATACAACCCCCTTATTATATTATTGTGCCCATATAGTCCCCATATTGTTATTATTGTGCCCCATAGAGGCCAACTATTATTATTATCATGCCCTTAAATTACTATTGTTATGTTGGTTGTGATTATATTATTACCCCTTAGACTCCTATATATAGAAACGGGGTCTTGTCCTTTCTATCATCAAAGAATTCTTCACTTGTATAATGTAAAGGAAGTTGCCCCCTCGAATAGGGAAAATTTTAAGGCGTTGATATATATTTTCTATCTCCTCGTGAGTTAGTTTCCTAACATTTGGTATCAAAGCATTGGATTCTAGGGTTTCACTTCTCCAAACATGTCATCGTGGCATTTTTTGCTATAACATTTATTCTGCGATGTTTCAAAATCTAACAAAAAAAACCCATTTGAGACGAAATCGTGCGGAACTTCAGGTCTAAACTTTAGATCTTGTCATGCTATGTTTTCAGAGATATGATCTGAGGAAGATAGGGTTTTCCAAGATCCATAATTTCATATAAAATAGGTCATCATGGAATTTTCACTATAACTTGTTTGCTATGAAGTTTCTGAAGCAAAAAGAAAAATCCATTTGAGAAAAAATGGTCTGAACTTTGTCTCAGAATTTCAAATATTTTCTCACTACAGTTTTTGATATATGATCTAAGGAATTTGGCATGTTTTTAGGCTCCCAAATTACATCTTAAACATGTGACTCTGGGAAAATCGTCATAACTGTCTCTCTAAGAATTAGATTTAAATTTTTAAGAACTTATAAAAGGAGCATGGACTATAGTTTCGGTACCTATTTTTGAGATCCAAAGGTCAAAAATGTGGCACATGGCATTTCGTACAAGTTCGCTCTTTTAAGAAAGTATATAATCAGGTCATCTTGGGAGATTGTGCATAACTCTCTCTTGGAGAGTCCAATTTCGATTAGGTTGGTGGCATTAGAAAGGGGACATGGAGGGCTACTGTAGGTCGTGATTTCAAAACTGGAAGATTTAAAATTAAAAGGTTACATTCATTTCTAGATCAAGCTACCAATATCAAGAAAAGACAATATGAGGAAGTTTGATGGCAAGGATCCAGTAAATTGGATACTATAGATGGAGAATGTTTTGATCTACATGGTGTACAATTGTTACAAAATGTACATATTACATATAATTATTTAGAACCGAATAAATTTTTATGGTATAAAGGGCTTTGTTGCTGTAAAACACTTGTTATTTGGTAAATTTTCATGGAGGAAATAATAGCACATTATGAGGATACAAAGAGAAACACCTTCTTTAGCCAATTGATAAATCTCGAACAAATGTTTTCAATGGCAGAGCACATTGAAAACTTTAAAAAATCTAATATAATGGAAAATGATATCCCATAGAAGCAAAGGATTGATATATCCATAGGGACTTTAAATGATAACATTCAACATGAGGTTTGTCTTTGGGAACCCGATTCATTAGAGAAGGCATTCAGGCTGGAAAGAAAAGTTGAAGGAAAAATTATGGAAAAAAGGAATTCTACGCCTGACAACTATAAAGATGGAAGTGTTGTTTCTCATAACCTTCCACGACCTACAAATTTGACACCATAAAATTTGGAACAAAAAGGAGGGAAAATACTTTGTTACAATTGTGATAACAAATACATTAAATGTCATAAGTGTGCTGAGAAGAAATTATTTTACATTGATTGTGAAGAGGAGGAAAAGGATCAAAAGACATCAAAGGAAGAGGATATACACTAGGAATCAACCCCAAAGAAAGAACAAATGAATCTGACCATATCTTGTAAAGCATTGGCAAGAATTACCACTCCTCAAACTCTCAAGATAAAAGGACATATCAAGAAGAAAAAAGTTCAAGAAGTGAAAGATCACACCGAGAAAGAAGAAATGAATCTGACCATATCTTGTAATGCATTGGCCAAAATTACCACTCCTCAAACTATTAAGATAGAAGGACATATGAAGAAAAAAATGTTCAAGAAGTGAAAGATCACATCGAGCATCAAGAAATTAATATGATCATATACTGTAGTGCATTGGAAAAAATCACTACACCCCAAACTCTCAAGATAGAATGACATATAATGAAGAAAAAGATTCAAGCAATGAAAGATCGCATCGAGCATCACCAACAAGTGAATCTCCAAATTTTAAAGGATAATGGCACTTTGGTGCAAAATTGAATGAAACAACAAGAATACCAAAATCCTAGTGAAAGAATTTTTGATGTAGGTGATTGGGTATTTTTATGGCTACATCTCAAGCAAGCTATTTATGAGAAGGAAATATTGGCAATACTACATGCACTTAAGAAATGGCAACCCTATGTAAGGGGAAGACACTTCAAGGTAAAAATGGATCATGATAGTCTTTTATACCTTTTAGAACAAAGATTATATTTAGAAGAATAGGAAAAATGCATCATAAATATGTTGGCTTATGACTTCGAAGTTATCTACAAAGAAGTAAAGAAAAATGTTGTTGCAGATAACACATATTTCATTAAATTTGGAAGTATTCTAATACAAGGCCTCCAACAACATTCATTTTTTTTGTAAATTTCCATATTAACTTGATTCAACATTAAAATAATTTGCAAAACCAATTAGAGATCATGTATAGGTCAAACATGGGGTTGTTATGTATAATAGTATCAATACACAA
>APFE031217409.1:315-14903 GCA_000404065.3 Pinus taeda | reverse complement strand
TCACCACACCATAGCCAATACATCTCGTGACCATGTCGCCCATGTATCCGTAAAAGAAATCAAGTTCAAAAAATTAAAAAAATATTTAAAAAAAAACAACAAAATAAAAAACCCATTCTCCACTCATTTCAACACCCCTTCTACTCCAAAAATGAGAAAAAAAATGCGAAAGTATATGGGGAAGGCAGCTACAGTACATCATGTAGACACCCTATAGGAAATCTCGTAGCAGCATATCCCACAAAAAACACCACAGATTCTGCAGCCATCTACAGCACAGGGACTACAAGGATGAGGAAGCTCCTCTAGAGCTCATTAGCAACAAGAATATCAACAGCAACAAGGTCCAACACTTGTACATCATCAAAAGTACAAAGCATCAAAAGAGGAAATATACAGTGAAAATATGCAGTTTGAAAAGTAGAGCAAAGTGGCACCACTTTCCAACACGCATCATCAATGAAGTAAAGGACCCACAGGTATGTCATCTTACCATTGCTCTCTCATAAGTACGATATGATCAAAATTGTGGGAATAATGCAAGAGTTGATTTTATAAGTGAAAGTGGCAAGTTAACTTGGCCACCCTCAACCAGTTAGCTTGGCCACCCTTGGTTAGACAACGAGAAGAAAAGGGTTAGACCACTACACACGTGGCAAGGTCAAATCAAAAGAAAAGGGGAATGAATCCAAAAATTGTTAAGTTACAGGGGATAAGAGTGGGAGATGATTGTGAGGTAAGCTGAAATGATGGACTGGTAGTGGGACAAACAGTCCAAAAGAAGGTGCTCATACTCATCCAGCCAACACACCAGCCAACATGATCATCCATAAATAGAAATAAAACCCTGGCTCCCATACACGAAAGGAAAAGGAAATAGTCAACAACTACAAGAAGCAGGAAACCTATAGGAAACCTACAGGATATAGAGAAATTAGCCTACAGATCTATCAAAGGACATTATGGGTAATCAAATCAAGGGTTATCATCAATAGAACATAGAAAAGTGAGGTAGGTGTCATACCTTCTATCTTTTCCATTCAAAAAGAAAAAATCCTCAATTCGGATAGGAATTTGCAGTGCATATAGGGATAGAAAGATTGTAGTGCATGTCAGTAAATGTTGAATTCCAAAAATTCCTCACCAACAAGAAGTGTTGAACTGTGTCCAGCTAAAACTCAAGAATTACCATGGAAAGATGACAAGAGGTTTCAATAAGAGAGAACCCAACCACACAAGAAGAATCCATCAGCATCCTCTTGTGGTGGAAAGTTTTACAAGGCATCAATTGATGGGGTTCTTTGAGAGGATGAGAGGATACGATGATGATGTGGCCAGAGAATTTTCCCTCTAACTCATACCCCTCACTAGAGCCAGTGCCACTACCGTAGTGAAGGGTTTATCAATAGAAATTACCCTTGAGGTTATAAGTAGAATAACTACACTCCCCCTAGGTTACCGTGGAGAAAAGAGGACAAGACTAGCAACACCTTTGCAAAGAAAAGTTTCTTTTTGGAAGGAGAAGAGCCAATTGAAGATAAAAATGGGGTTAGAAGGGAGATCATTCCATACCCTTGGAATGAAGTCAGTTACCACCTCATCAAATATATTTCATGTGAAGGGAGATACAATGTACTGTATGGATACCACTTCAGAATCCTCCAAGAACTGAGATTTGGAGAGAACACACTTCTTCATAACAGATTAAGTATACCCTATTTTTTGCTACAATCCATGATAGACATGAGCATCAAGGTGCAAGAGGGAAAACATCAACAACTATCCTGTCATGGGTTGATCAAACTCATCCTTGAAGATTCTCTACAAAACTTAAGATTCCTTATTTCATGGAAAACATTTGTATACATGTAGGCAGAAGGAGAAATTCAAGCCATTGAGTATGACACAAGCCCTACTTCTAGTGAGGGAGAAGAAGAAATAGGGGATGTCAAGGAAGAAGAAATAGAGGAGGAAAATGAAGAAGAGACATGGGAGGAAAATGAAGGAGAAACAAAGGAGGAAATAAAAGAAGAAACAAATGAGCAAAGTGAAGAAAAAGAAGAGGAAGGAGGAGACAAAGAAGAGGATGAGAAGGGAAATGAAAACGAGGATGAAGGACAGAAGGATGAACACAAGTCCGCAACTCAAGAAAGAGAAGAAGAAGAATCACCAAAGGTGTCTCCAAATCCCACAGAGAAATAAGTAGCAACTGCTTTAACTGCCCTAAGTACACCTGTCAAATCAAAGGGAAAGAGACAAAGACAAACCCCAATTTACTTCAAGACAAAAAAGAGCACCGATATTAGACAAGGGAGACCTCAAACCCCTACCAAAAATTCAATTGACATAGAGAACTCACCAAAACAACAGGAAAAAACTATACCTCTAGGGAAAAGGGAAGGAGAAGGAACAACAAAACAGGTTTCTCCCAAGTCTCCTATCACCTATGTTAGGAGGCCTATCACAAGGTCAGCCTCATCAAAAAGAAAAGGTCTCATATAGGAGAAGCAGTTAGACCTACAAGAAGTAGAGACAATCCTATAGGAAACTCTGTCAAACCTACAAGAAACACAAAAAAGAGACCAGGAAGGAATTACTCAAGAAGAATCAGAGGAAGAGGGACAAGAATTGAAGGAACCTAACCCATAGTCAAACCTAAACTCCTACTATAGTTTCATTGAAGGAGTTAGGGTGATACCAAAAAAGTTTTCCATTCCTCTATTCTTTGAGATTTAAAAAGAGAGGGCAAGGAGACACAGGTGGATGCAAATTTCCAAATCAAAATGGATAGGGGATGTAAGCCACATGGTATAGAAATTGTCGGAGATGGGTAGAGAGCTAAGTAGCATGAGAGACAGAGAAGCAATAATCAAATCTCACTTAAAGGCTAAGAACACATGGCTAAGGAAGAAGCTACAAGAAAAGGAAAGCGAATTGGCAACTATGGACAGTTTTTTCATGGAGGAAATCCAGTGCAAGATGCCATCAAAGTCATATGAATTATACCTCAAGGAAAAATGGCTAAAATTCTAGATAAAGACCCTAGGACAAAGAGGAACTATGCCTTTCCAAGACTACAAAAAATTCATTGACCTATGTGATCAAAGCACCTTGGAGGATAGAGCAAAGATATCTGAGTTTTACCTACGCAATTTATCTTTGACAGATTCAAATGTGTGGGACCCAAATCCAAAGCTAGGGGACTTGCAATTAATGGCATTGGCATCTTGGATGAATCATGAGGAGGTGAGAGCTATAGAGATAAAAATTCTATTGGAAAACGAAGAGGCAGATCCCCTTATGATCAGAGTAGAAAAATTTAACCCAATGGTTGTCATCAACACTCACAACCTCATTGCCAATGATCCCAAGCTTCCACCAAGGTACCTTGTTGTACAAGAACAGACAGTCACACACTTTGAAGACATGCTAAGATTGCTAGGAGATGAAATCCAGCAAGCCTGCCAAAGGTGATGGAACACCTTAACTTACAACCTAAAAATTAGAGAATATCATTCTCCTAACAGAATGAGGGAGGCACTAAATAGAACCCCAATGTATAAGCAAGAATTACAAAGTGTCAAAGTCAATTAGATTGGCTTGAGGCTCAGTCCACCATTGCTTTTAGGAGTGTTGGAGGGAATAAAAGAAGAAGAAGAAAGAAAGAAGTGGGAGGATATAGAGAAGAATGAAGGGTTCTATTCACAGGAGGAAGATACTACAACAAAAGCATGGAATGTTAGGGAAGCCACCAGAGCAATGAAGGACATGAACATAGATTAAGTTGCCCAGAGGATGAGAAACAATTTTAGTAGGGGGTGACGATGAGGCACATCGTTGGGTAAAATATATGGACCTTAATACACCTCCAAGCTTACTAAAATCAACTCTTCTCATAATTATTTACATGTTTTAATTATATTTTTCTGAATGAGATGAGTAAAAGTGAGATGACATGTCTAGTGGTCTAATGTGCATTGATTGCAGGTTTTGGGAGCAAAATGTGGTTGATTAGGGTGTAGGAACTCGAATGATACAAGAAGGAGAAATTATAGGATATAGGATCTCCCTCATCAAATCCTCACTCACTCGAAGATACCTAAATCAAATCACACTAGCTCAGAGTTGCGGGCAGCCGAATCATGAGGATCATTGGCAGCCAAGCCAGTGATAGTTAAGAACCAATTAATCTCAAGATTGGGAGACAAGCCTCCCTAGATTTAAAGAAGTTGTTGGAAACTTTAGTTATATAAATAAAGAGGCTTATAGCCTCATTAGTATTCATACTTTTTATGCAAGATAGCTAAGTAGTTCTCAAGTTGAAGGATTGTGACCAAACATTGTTATGTATTTTTTTGATATGTTAATGAAAATGAGTGACATTCCCTTGATCCAACACTGAGTTGAATTAGAGGGATGAATCTCTTGGGTTAGGGCCCAACCCTAGCATCATAGGTTCCTCTTACTATACTTGTATGCTTAGGTTATCTCATAGTTAGTTGTTAAATTTATTTTGGTGTTGTTACATTGCAAGTATTGGTAGATTTGACTAGTTTGCTTCCATTTGTGAATAACTTTAATAGTAGAATTATAGAGATAAGAGAATATTCAAAAAAGGTTGATAATAGGTGGATCTTAACTCATTCCTCCCTTCAGGGACCATGGCTTGAGGAACAACTCCTATTCAGCCCAAAAGACAAAATTTTGGTTTCTTATGAAATTTAGGATTTTTCTACTAATTAGGTCACATCTTTCAGTTTTAGAAGATAGGTTGCAGTTGTCATTTTTGATATCTTAAGTTTTATATTAGATTTCATTTTGCTCTCATAATACGTTTCAAGCATTCCCATGCATGAACTTGGCACATAAATTATGGAAATTCTGTTTTCTTGTATTTTTGTGAACCCTTCTTGTTTTGGGATGATTTATGGATCAATGCCATCAATGATGTACATGTTGTAGTAGTTTATACATTTCAAGAATACTTGATGTCATCTACCTCAGCCAAACCATTACCACCCATGACTATGGGAAAACTAAGATAGGAAATAACACCAAGTGCTAGTTACCACCCACATACTGATGGGAAAACTAAGATAGGAAATAAATGGTTGGAGGGTTATCTCCAGAATTATGTATCTAGCCAAAAAAAGCATGGGTAAAGTGGTTGCATTTAGGGGAACACTGCTATAACACCACTTACCATATGTAAATTGGAATGATGCCATTTAAAGCAATGTATGGGTATGATGCACCAAAAGTAACAATCCCGAGTTAAAAATAAATTTAATAACGTTAATAAAGCAAAAAATAAGACCAAGGTCACAGGACACTTATTCCAAGCTAAATATTGGGAAAAACATCCTACTGGGTGTTCATTTGGTTTATTATGGATGAGGGGAAATTGGCAAAGGATTTAAAAATGCAAAGACACATTATTTAGCATTTATTGATGAAAATAATGGAAAATAGGAGAAAAGGAAGGAGAAAGGTCACAAGTTTCATGTGAGGATGAAAATGAATGAAAAAAATGGAAATTGAAGAAAATAGAGGCCTCATTGATAAAAAGGCTTTTGAAAATCAGTTCAAAACCTTTTGTCAGTTTAATTTTAGATCTCTCTCTATTCTCTCTTCTCTCTCTTACTCTCACACACTTAGAGTATTCTTGGAGCACCCTAGCATTGGAGGAAGGAAGACAAACGAAGGACAAGAAGGAAAAGGAGAAGAAATGATTAATCAAGGAAGATCAGGATCAAGTGGCTACCTCAGGATTACTTGCAGCTATCTAGTTGCATGTATGATTTCCTTGCTAATTTTTCCATTCACGTGTGTTTTTGGTTCTCTTGATGTCAATAGAATGGGTTTTTCTAGGTGTGACATTGGTTTTTAGCCTTGCGTTTCCATTTCCGAATATCAATGGTGTGATGGGATTTCTCTTGCTTGGTTAAGCTGGATTTCCATATGGTTTTGAAACTGAGTATGGTGGTCTTAGGAAAAAATCACAAGGCCTAGGAATCCCTTGACTAGAAATGGAAGGATACATGGTAAATCCTAGTTGTGAATAGCCTCGTTAGGCTTGGGAATCCATTGAATTGTAATGGTGGGATACATTGTCAAACCTAGAGGTGAATACCCTTGTTGGGCCTATGAATCCCTTGATCGGTAATGGTGGGATACATGGTAAAGCCTAGAGCGTGGAGATAGACAAATTACTCGTGGTTTAGGTGGAGATATCCAAAGGAATACATGCTAGTTCAGGGTCTAGTGATCCCTTAATTAGTATATGGCGGGATTGTGGTAAATCCTGTGGTGTATGTTTATTGTTTGGGCCTATGAATCCCTTGGAAAGATACATCGTAAATATCATGGAAGCTTTGATTGGTTCTGTTGTGAGTCCCACATTCATGCTTGGAATATGGCATGGGGATGATTAGATGAAAGAAATATTTGGTTCAGACTAATCTATAGTCAGGTGGTATGTGGTCCCTAGTGTCTAGGAAAATTTCAGACTTATAATTTGACAAACATAAATTATGAACCAGTGGTAGGAAACCTTATGAGAGGCTACGTAAAATATATGCAGGCTAACACTTTTAGTTTTTTCCTAAACAAAAACACATACACACACAACTCTAATGTCCCTTTTCCCCATCAACACCTAGCAACAAAGGCTATGGAGTGGATTTAATCATATCTCTAAATCTCTGGAAATTGTTGATGTCAATCATAAAAATATAAAAGATGAATCAAACAACAATTAAACCAATTCAACAAATTTCAATGTAAGATTAAAGCCTACTCAATTACTCCAAACATATTCATCAAATAACCTTCACCATCCAATCATCACGTATGTGCTGCTATAATTTAGAAAACATGAATGAAAACTTGTGTAAAAACTATATCAATTCATGAAAATAAATAAAAGAACACAATATGTAACTATGGGAGTTGTGAGTAAAGGGGGTCCTCCCTTACTCACAACTCCTTCAACTGCTAAATGCAGTTACACAACAGGATCAACAAAACATGAACTTTGTAATAATTTGAACAAGTGTTACAATAGTATTGAAATTTGATATAGCCCCTTCCCATGTAAATGAGACATCAAATTATTTATACAAATAAAGAGGCATAAAATTTCCCGAATTAGGAAAAATGAATTACTACAACTATTTGATAATAATAACTAGAAAATATAATAAAAGTAAACATGTTGAGTTTGATCCATGATTCAAAGCATGGATCAAACTAATCTCATTGGGTTGCTGAGGTTGTTTCCCTCTTCAGCCATCCATGAGAGGTTTGAAGATATAGGCAGTTTCGATGGCCATTTTGAGGTAGCCAATAGGCCAACATCCATGTAGACGGACTTGTCCTGATGATGAACCACACTGGTTTCTTCGAAACACGTTGACAATGATTTTCTGAATGTGATTTACGCTGAAATTTCTTCTTATAATTGTTATGGATCACAGAAGCCTCAATTCAAACATCCATGTAGACGAATTTTTTGAAAAAACACATGTTTTCGTTCTCTTCGAGGCTGACTGTAACATACTAAGCCATCAACATCACTGCAGGAAATCAGAGTAGTTATAGGAAATTAGCATAGCTAAAGGAAATAAGCGACTCTTTAGGAAATCACAACCTGTTTGTAGGAAATCACCGAACTTCTTCAGAAGATAAGTGATTTGCATAGGATTTGGTCAGTACTCTTGCAGTTGTAGATAATTCAATTAGGTATCATTTAACTTCATATATACTCAAGAATAAAGGGAAATGATACAATTTAGACTAATTTGCATACCTTAAAGCCCACAACACCATTTTGGTCAAAACACATAAGATATGGAAAAAAGAGAGTCATTAAGGGTCAAAAATAGTTCGAAATGGGGGGGTAAGGCCTTAGAACATTAAAAAAAGGGGCAAAATCGAGACTCAACATCTCCTCCAGAGCTAGCCCCTTGCATGTCCCTTATGCAAGAAATGATGTTGTACATTGGAAGAAAAAAAAAACATTGTGTTCCCTATATTGTAGCTACTATAGCAAGGTGATCTAGTTGCACCCTTCTAAACTCAACCTCTTGAACCCTACTTGATATTCTGCATTATTTTTCTCCATGTACTTGATCTGAGCCTGGTTTTTCTTCACGACTCAGCATGCATTTTGATGCTTCCCTTTCCACTCCTCTAGTTCTTTCTTCAAATGTATGTTGTTCTCTTTTAGAGTTTCATTTTCCTTCTGAAGAACCCTCTTAGACACAGTGAGCTCAGTGATAGCTTCCTCCATCTCCTTCAGGGTCTGCTTCTTTTTAGAGGTTTACTCATCCCATGCTACCCTTGAGAGGATTGACGCAGACTTGGTTCTTCCCACTCTCTACAACCTTCGAATGTTTTCTCCTCACTTTCCTTTGGGTCTTGGAAAGATGCAACCTCCAACTCTTCTTTGTCAATGAACACGAATGACTCAATATTTACATACTTCCCCTTAGACAAGTCTCGTGGCTTCTTATTCTTCTTCTTAATTTTATTTTTTTGCACTTCCTCCTTTGGAGTTTCCTTTATCTCTAGCTTCATTTCCTAGCTCCTTGTAAAATTCCTAGCAGGAGCAGGTGTACCTTTCGACAGCTTCGACTTCTTCCCCTTAGTTTCCTCGATCACCATCACCTCCTCATATTTCTTAACCTCCTCTATCAGCTGGCCATGGGTCTGGGGTTTCTTTCTTGGCTTCTCTACTGGTTTTACCTCTTTGGTTTCTGGTAAGTCAGGCTCTTTCTTGTCATCCATGAAGTAATTTTCTACTAAAAAATCTTCCCACGTTTTATCCCATTTCTTAAAAACCTCTGTCATGATAATTTTAATCAGACCAGGATGATAGAGGTTCTCCTCTATATTTGATACCCTTTCTTTGGTAGAAGAAACCATCTTCAACAATGACATTCTAAGATAATATGGTAAATTCAAGGGTTTGTCTCAGAAATGGTCAAGGAGACGAATAGGAAACATGAAAGCTAACCCAAAACGACCTTCACGAGTGATGTAATTATGTAAGAGGAACAATAGAAGTTGATACTTACTTCTAAGGTAATCATGTGGAATCCCTTGCTCCAGTCTGGGTCTACATTCTCTTTTTTGAGGAAGGGTGTGCACTTATCCTTGTTGAATCATTGGTTTTCAAACCAACGCTCTCGTCCTATGGAACTCCACAAGCTTGGGCCACTAGCTCCTCTATCATTCTAAACTTAATGTTACCCAGCTATGCCCTATCACCATTTAGGTTTAAAGCAAAAGACTTCGTCACTTCTGAATTATGCCCTCTAAACTTTAAGAACAGAGGCAACCATCCTGCCTTTTCCAACCTCTTCTTACTTTATGGGTAAGCATCAAGTAATGCCATACCTTGAGGTTCGAATCTGACGGCAGACCGAATTTTCAGTAGTGGCTAGGAGTGGGAGAGAGCAGAGTTCGATTAGTTCACTGATATTCCTCTGAGACCAAGTGAAATAATCTAGACCCGATAAAAACAATAATGTTTATTTAGGAAAGGTGTAGGGTAATAAGGCAACATCGAACAACGTGGAATGTGATCATGATTGACATCATGATTCATTCTGCAAGAAAAATGTTGGGAATATAATCAAAATAATAATAAGGAATGGGGGACTTATGTCATGACATAAAAACTCATCACGACCTTAGTCTGTGAGGGTGGTTGTGGCTTATATTCATGCAAATTTAAAAGCATTCATACCATTACCTTTTTTCCTTAAGTACTCTAACACCAAACGTACCTGCTCGATCTTACCTTACAATGGTCGAGTACCTTGGGTGATGGTTGCACTCTCTTTGGAATCATAAACCACCTTCAAAACCATATCATGTAATTACATAGCCTCAAATTATAATGAAGATGATCAGTGATTGCCAGATTCCTTAAAAAATGCTCTGCTGGAAATTCATTCTTCAGGAAATAAGTGCTTTGTTGCAAGAAATGTAGTTGCCAAACTTTTCTATAGGAAATCCTTTTACAAGAAACCATGTTCTCCCCCCTTCTTGTACTATTTACTGCACATGAATGTAGGTGATGAGGTTGAATGTGCAGTAATCTCGTTGGATTACTAGCCATTAAGGTTAGTTGTTAACCAACGTGAGGTCCTATCAGGTGTGAATGTATGAGTTGTTATTAGACCCCTTGTAGGATCCAACAATCAAGGAGCTATGATGAATCCCCATTGTTTTTTATGAGATAGCTTATCGTTGAGGTATACAAGCTTCAAGACATTAAAAAGTCCCTAATCCCAAACCTAGATAATTTTCTAATGTCGATGGGCCAAGATTGTTGGATGGAGAGCCTTAAGAAATCCCACATCAGTCTAATGTGAGAAAACAAAAAATTAACTCAAGACATAATTCATTTTGAGTATCAAAGGATCTACTATCATGTGATTTTAACGAGCCCACGACAGTTCATGATCACTGGATTTCAATTTTAAAGAGTCTAAAATATTGAAAAAGGAGACTCCAAGGGTGCTCCTTTTCTATAATTAGTTTATTAGGGTTGGAAAAAGGAATAAACCTATACCCAATAGAATTTCCTTTCATGGTTTACTGAGCACAAGAAGGAACAAAGTAAGCTTAGTTTATTATGGAAGAAAATAAAGAAGAGGTAGTGAAAGGAATGACTTCCTTCTCCATCATTTCCAGCTCCTTCTTCTTCACAATCTCTTCCACAAATGCCTCCTTAGATTTGGGCTTCTGATATAGTTTGAGTATGTGCCCATTCTCCAAGAAGGTAACATTCCCATCATCAATTATTTTAACCCGAAAAGATCCATTATCAAAAACATTTTCAATTTCATAGGGGCCAAGCCAATGTGTGTTAAATTTCCCTTTAAAATTCTTAAATTTCGAATCAAACAACAATGCCCAATATCCCTCTTTGAATTACTTTTTCTTAATGTATCTATCATGCCATCTAGCCTATTGTTGTTGGATTAGATTAGTATGATGAAAAGTATCTTGCCTAATCTCATCCAACTCATTAAGCTGTAGCATTCTCTGTTGTTGTGCTTCATCAAGGTTTATGCCCAAACCTGTTGCCATCTAAAAAGTTTTGATTTGAAATTAAATTGGCAGTAAGACTTTACACTAATCCATATGGAGAGAAGATAGTGGTGTTTCCCCATGTGATCCTGTAGGCCCATAATGCTTCGAAAAGCTGATCAAACCAGTTCTTGTTATGTAATTGCACTGTCTTAGTCAGGATTGTCTCGAACACCTTATTTGTTGATTCCACTTACCCATTGGCCTATGGATGGTAAGGGGTGGACTTCCGATGATAAATTTGACATTTTTGTACAATTCTCTGCACAATATTTGACACAAACTGAGTGCCTTGATTAGTAACAATTTCCCTTGGTATTCCGAATCATACAAAAATATCAGAAAAAATAAATTCTACCACTACCTTCTCTGTTGCTCTAGGTAGTGCCCTCGCATCCACCCACTTCATAATATAATAATTATGAACTAAAATATACTTCTTACCTATGGACATAGGATTGATGGAACCTATGAAATCAAGAGCCCACGTTTTGAATAGTTCTATGAGAACTTGTTGCTGCAACGACTTTTCATCGTCTTGAACAAGTCGCCCTATTCTCTGGAATCTATCACATTTACAAACATACTCCTTTGCATCCTTGAAAAGGCTTGGCCAGTAGTAACCTGAGCAGAGGATCTTATAAGTCATCTGCTTATCTGCAAAATTTTCTCCACAAGGTTCATCGTGACAAGCTCCCAAGATGTTGTATATCTCATCCTCTCTAACACACCTATGAATAATCAAGTCAGGTCTGGTGAAGAGGTATCCTTTTATCAAATAGTAATCAACAATTTTTCTAATAATTCTCTTTTTCTAACTAGATGAGAAGTGGGGTGGTAACTTTCATGTAGCAAGGTAATTGGCCATGTCTACAAACCAAGGTGTTTTGATAGAAATAGAAAACAAATTCTCATCAAGAAAGTTATCATTAACAAGAATACCCTCACCTTCATGGTTGAGCCTAGATAGGAAATTAGCTACCTGATTTTTTTTTCCGAGCTTGTCTAATACTGTGACATCAAATTCTTGTAGTAGAAAAAGCCACCTGGTAATCCTGCCATTAGTGACTGGTTTTTTCATGAGATATCAAATAGTAGAATGATTAGTATGTTTAAAAAATTCATAACCAACGATGCAATGTCTAAACTTATTAATAGCATAAATTACAACAAGGAACTCTTTTTTAGTTAGAGTGTAATTCAGTTCTACAGGAGTTAAATTTTTACTAAAAAAATAGATAGGATGGGTTACGAGATTTTAATTTTGGCCCAATACCGCTCCTATAGCTGAATCAGAGGCATCAGTGAAAATATGAAAGGGAAATTTCCAATCTGGCCCTCTCAAGATAGGTGCTGAAGAAAATTTTTCCTTGAGTATATCGAATGTAGCTTGAAACTCATCACTCCAACGAAATTCAGATTCTTTGGTCAATAATTTAAACAATGGAAAGGCTACCTTTGTAAAATTCTCAACAAACCTTATGTAGTAGCCTACATGTCCAAGGACACTCGAACTCCCTTTTGACTAGCTGCTGGGCGAAAATTTTCAATTACTTTGATCTTAGTCAGATCAACTTTAATTCCAACAATAGAAACATGATGACCCAAAACAATACCCTCAGTCATAATCATGAAACTTTTTTCATTACTCAATGAAAGATTAGTTTATGTACATCTCTACAAAACTCTTCTAAGATTATGTAGAGCTTCTTCAAAAGTATCACTCATTACTCTAAAATCATCCATGCAAACCTCTACATAATCATGCAAAAGATCAGAGAAAATACCAAGTATCACTCTTTGAAATGTGGTTGGTGCATTTCATAAACCAAATGGTAGTACCTTATATGCATAGGTTCCCCAGGGACATGCGAATGTCTTCTTCTCCTGGTCCTTTGGAGCTATCCTAATTTCGTTGTACCCACTGAACACATCTAGGAAAGAAAAATACCTCTTCCTTGCTAGATTGTCCAACACTTGCTCTATAAAAGCCAAAGGAAATTGATCTTTTAATGTAGCTTTGTTTAGTTCCCTATAATCCACACACACTTTCCATTTACTATTCATTTTAGGGATGATAACTAGTGGGGATACCCATTGTTTATCTAAAATAGGATAAATGAACTGTACATTTAATAATTTTTGCAACACATTTTTTACAATTTCTCTGAAAGTAAGGTTCATTCTCCTTTGCGGTTGTCTCACAAGCTTGGAATTTCCCTCTATGTAGATATGATGAATGCATGTATCTAAGTGAGGACCCCTCATGTCTATGTATTCCCAAGCAAATGTATCCAAAAAGCATTTCAATGTTTGAATTAATTGCTCCTCCTATTCAGGAGTCAAGGCATAATTGATATTTAGGGTTTCTTCAAAAGAAATTTCAATTACCTTACCTCCACATTCAGTCATTGAATATGCAAGAAATGAAGATAAGAGGGATGAATGTAATTCAATTGTTGTATCATATTTATAATAGTTCTACAGGTGAGTAATGATATCTAGATTAGGACTAGATTACCCCTCTAACTGCTGTGAAAAATTAGGATTAGAAATATGACAATTTTTCAGATTTTCCTCTGAATTTTCCTTAAGTCTCATGGCTTGGGATATTGTCAATACTAGGTGAATAGATTTTGAATTATGTTCTTCATCATACCAATAAGTATTTTCCAATTTTAGGAGAGTTTTGGTAGGGGACATAGTTTGATGTGTTTAGTTTCAGCCCCATGATTAATGGTCATGTTTCCAGACCTACACCCTATGTAGGCATCAACCATAGCCAACCAAGGTCTCCCCAAGATCAAATGATGCCCTCCCAAGTTGGTCTTAGGTTGAAGAACATAGAAATCTACAGGGTACTCCTAGGAATCCAATGAAATGACAATGTCTTCTAAGACACCCTCTAGCTTTACCTTAGACCTATTTATCAATTCTAACATGGTAGGAGTAGGAAGTAAGTCAAAGGATCCTATGTGAGACGATGTCTCCATGGTAATAACATTGATAGCTACACCTAAATTGATTAGAGTGTTTCTTATTGGATACCCATTGATGAAGGTGGTAACCACATGGATCCTAGGGTCTACATATTTCTCAGTAAAAAATCTGGTGAACATAAGACTTGCATGTTTTCCACCTACTTGAATTGTAGAAGGTTTCTTCTTCTATCTCCTTAGTTTCTTAGTACATAGCTCCCTCACTGTTTGGCATTGTTGAGTTGTGTTATATTCTTTCCACGACTAACCTATGTAGTGAACTGGGGGGCGGAGCTCCCCCTTCGTTGCGCCGATTGCGCAGCGGGGGGGTCATAGGGGGGTTTGAGGGGGGCGGGTAGTCCCCCTCTACAGGGTCTGGGGCAGCGCCACGGGAAATTTTTTTTTGGACCCTATATTAGGTTGGGCAAACCTACCTATGGTTTTTCGGTCCATGGTTTTGGACGCGATGGTTTTTGGTCCATGGTATTGGATGCTTCGGCATGT